>VDFB02105785.1:26552501-26685167 GCA_007258455.2 Sequoia sempervirens
GGGAGGGGGTGGGAGAGGGTGGGAAAAAGTGGCAGAGGGTGGGAGAGGGTTTGAGAGAGTGTGGGAGAGTGGGAGAGAGTGGGAGGGTGGGAGGAAGAGAGTGGGAGAGAGTGTGGGAGAGTGGGAGGGAAGGAGGAAGAGAGTGGGAGAGGGTGGGAGAGAGTGGGAGGGAGGGAAAAAGAGAGTGGGAGAGACATAGCCATTCTAGGAAGAGATAACGGGCTCACATTATAATGCGAACACATTATATCTTGCACTAAAAATGTTTAAAAACAAAATATACCTATGATGTCGGCCCACATTCTGCATATTCTCCTAGTTTTGCATGTGTTCCGACAAAAAGTAGCTTTTTGATGATTGAGTGAAGTGTCCATGTATAATTTTTAGATTCCACCACCTTTTCATGATCTTTCCACCACCTTTGCATTAAATAACAAAGTTTTCACATTGAAAGACATATAATATCAATTCAATTTTGAATTATAGTGATAATTGATATACAATTGAAGTTTGGAGGGGAACAAGCTTTTGAATTTAAGTCAAATTGTTGAGGAGTTTGAGGAAAGAAGAACCAAATTCTACATAATTGGGTAGAACTCCTCCATTTGAAACTCTAGTTTTTTAGGTATGTGAAGTATTTGTAAATTTTTATTCATTCTATTATGGCTTGCTTTCATTTTTGTTGTTTGCATATTCCATGTTGATCATTGTTTGTTTTTCATGCTACAACCTTAGGTTGTCAATGGACACTTTAAATTATACAATTCTATAAACTTTCCAATCACATTTTTAAACCACATCTCTTTGAGGCATTTTGTTATTTAACAATTGACTTACTTTGTGTATGATTTCAAATCTTTCATTGAGGTATTTTGTCAAAAAATTATACAAACTAGTTGATTGCCTTGTCTATGCTACCAAATTTTCCATACATGTCTCTAAGAAATTGGAATATACTTCTAATGTAGTAGGGGGAAGCCTACAACACACAAACACACAACTCCAATCTTCAAACACAATTTTCAATCTACATTTTCATCAAGACCTCTTCATTCAGCATATTCACACTGTCCCTTTGTAAAGTTCCTGAATCACACATTCCAATTATCACCCTTAGATTCCAAAATAATTTGATAAAATAAATTAGTGGATGCAGAAAAGAGGAAAAATTAAATTACTTTCATCACTAATTACAAATGGAACTTAACATACATCAATGAATCAGAGTGTATCATGCAAAGTTGTACCTTCATTAGTTTTAGCCATGTAGGCTTACACAGGAATTAACATCTGAACAATACATTTAAATTCAAACATAGTGTAAAATAAAATTGAAGGAAAATAAACTTATCATAAATGCATCCACAAGGAAACCATAACACATAGATTTCATGAGTGGAAAACCCTCGTAGGGATGAAAAACCACTCGCATAAATGCCTCACTGGCTTAATGAAAATTTTCACTGAATACAAGATGCCTCACTATCAATGATCAAGTTGTCACATTGATATGATCATTTACAACTTCATTACATATTTCTGATCAATAGAGTCATCAACTTTAGAGGGTCTCTCTGTTCCTCAACATAACATTTATGTATCAAAATCGACCTAGGTCTCATCCTCCAACAATGTAGCAAAGAAAAATTATATATAACTATTTAAAAGTATTTCATTCCAAGAATGTCTAATTCAATAACAATATGGAAGTCTATACAAAACCAATTACTAGTCTACTCCATAAGAGATGGTGATAGGACTCTGAGGTCTATCTATTTCACAACACTTTTAAGAGACATTCCTTATTCGTTAAGATACCCACGTAATGTGAAAGTTTGATCTACCTTCTAATAATCATATTTTGCATTCAAGAACATAACTCCCCACTACTTGACTAGATGTACCCGTCAAGGGTTTCTCAAAAGATCACCAAGAATATAATGAGATACTTATCTAGTTAATTTAATAGCCAAGAGGTCTTAATTTCCAAAATTCCCTTTTATGAAAACATTAATTTTCCAAATTCTTACTTAAACCAAATTCACCACTTTAATCATAGACCTATAATATTCTCCTTACAACAAGTTCAAAGGTTGACAAAAAATTCCTCAATTTAACTTAGTTGGATGACTATTACCTTTCTAAATTCTACTAAGATCTATCCATAAGATACTTTCCAAGACACATAACTGATTTAAAGAAATAAGATTATCAATCTTAAAAGTAAACACTAGTATATACCCAACAAATGTTCATGTTAAATAGGAGCATCCATTTCAAAACTATTTAAATCACGGAGAATAAGGAGCGTACAAATAATATCTAAACCTTTATAAATAACAAAGAAATGGAAATAAAAACACATAACATCTTAATGAGAGACAATATAAAATGTGACAATAATGACTAGTTATAACTTAAACCAAAGAATTGCATCCAACTTTTACTAATGACATTTAGGGGTAAGGTATTAAAATCATAAGAAAACTTTTAAAAAAATTACATATAATTTTAGAAACTAAATTTAGCCTAAAGCTTAAATTTTGAGAGTAAATGCTTATGATGGTGTAATGGACAAAAAAAAATTAGTTGAAAACTAGAGCTCACCAACTTCTTGGGCATATGAACTATTGAAAAGCAGCCTTCAATATCAATGCACTTTCTACTATTTAATGATGGATGTAGCAAGCCTCCATAAATTTATTAAAACTGTGTTTATTCATACAATCTTCTAACAATTTAGATATTCTTTTAGCCATTTCCCCCCCCATGGTCGGCAGATCCCTTGCATTTGGCAAGGCTTACACCTAAGATAGCTATCACATAGAAGGATCCAACCCTAGTCACAGCTTCAGTCATTTGATGAACTGAAGAATATACACAACTTGTATTCATATCCACATGTATTATAAGAATATATTTATACTTTCCATCAACGAAATAATATATAGCCACAGCCATGTCATTATTATATATTCACAGAGAAATACCTGATATACATCAACACATATAAATACACTTGAAATTGCAAATGTTAATCAAGCAGTGCCAACACAAAAAAGCTTAGATGTTTCGAGGGAGGAGAAAGTATTTATGAGTTTGGCCCCCATATGGGGGTGCACAACCTGTGGGGGAAACACCCACTCCAGAGGCCGTGGCTTGTGGAGTCGTGGCTGCCTCCACTGATAGCCATCCCCATGGGACGCGGCTGGATAGGTGCTTTAAATCGCCTCCTCTACAGTAATACACTGCCTCCAATATATGACATAAATACTTAATAAAATTTGAACTAGTGTATTCAACATATGCCAAATTCGGAGTTCTCATTGGAAAACGAAAGAAATTATTATTATATTGTTATATACTTACATATGTATAAACAATTTTGTATATATATTATATAAATATGCAATAGTTTAGAACTCAGAGGCGTGTAACCAGAATAAAAAGGGGGTAATTGCACTTATCAGTTCAACAACTTTGGAATTTAATCCATGATTCACAACAGTAGAGTGAAAATATATGTAAATCTATATCTATATAATTGTAGTTTTATATATATATATAGTTTAAGAAAAATAAAGGATGAAACACATATTTGTGCAGCCGTGTAGCTGAATCTCCTACAATAACTAGATAATAGAACATTTAATTAACTTTGCAATGTTTTTCCAAAAGAGATCTTTAAGAGGTGTTCAAATCTTTGCACAAATAGTTATTTATTCACCCAGTTGAAATTAAAAATGTATTGGCAAAGAATTGAAACCTGGAAAATGCTTCCCAACTTCATCTTCTTGTTCCTCTCTTCTCCGTCCCTATTGCTGAAAGTCTCCTCCTGTAGATTCTTTTCCTCTTTCCCTTTTGTTATCTTCTCCTCATCTTTCCTCAGCTTATAGTTTTTCTTGTGCTTCTGAAAACCCTCTTCTCCACAGTTATTTCTTTTCCCCACAATCAAGAAAGATCAACTAACTCTTGCCCTTCATTATTCCTCTCATTCCCTTTTTAAAGATTTCTTCTCCCAATCCAAAATACCTAATCTTGAAAATCTTGATAATAAAATTTATTTCCATCCACAATATTTATTCTCAGTAAATAAAATCATATTTTTAATTGCAAACAAAGTGCTTAACCTTAGCTATTAATATTATACCATTTAATTGCAAAAATTGAATATCTATTTTGAATAAATACCAGAATATCTTTTATTTACAATTTAAATATTTATTGAAAATAGTTACCAAAGAGTTAACTTATAATTGCAATAATTGCAATAATTATTTTAAATTACATCACATTATTATTTATCTGAAAGATAAATTCTATAATTAAATTAGAATGAATTCTTTTTATTTCTTTGTAATTTTATTTCATCTTTAATTAATTTAATTTTAACATTGCAAAAATATGAGTGATAGAAATAGGGGTCGTGACATCCTTCCCCACTTAGGAAAAGACATCATCCCGATGTCTTGTTACCTTCACTAATTTGATTACTTCATGATTTGTCTATCTTTCCAAGGTGTTTTAAACTTTGAGCATAATTATTAGTCATCCATAAAATTTAGACATACACAAAATAGTTGTTCACAAGATTTCACTAGGTTAAATACACGTTTGATAAAATAAATGCAACCCAGTTTTATGTGAGTGAGTGTATTCCATTGCTACCATTCAATTTCACAAAAGTAGGTTACCTATATCAAACATTGTTCTATTCATTGTGATGATAATGGCATTTATATAACACTCACAAAAACAACATTGCACTTAGTCCACGTTAGTATCCATTCAAATTCAAAAATTCTTTAGAAAATTTCTTCTCATTCTCATAAGGTTTAGTCATCTCAGTATTTAAGTAAAAAAACTAAAAAAATCAATTTTGAACATTTTCTTAACTTCAAAATCATATTCCTACACCTGTATAATTGTTCTTACCATACCCTTGTAGTTTGATAGGCTAGTCCAGTTGCTCATGATTCCTCTTTGATATTCCTATCTTTTCTTATACATAGTTGTGCTATTTCTATCTCATTCAAATGTTTAGTATCTCATGGAAGGATCAAATATTAAAAAGAAAAATATTGCTACTTGGATATATGAATAGTTTTAAAATAGGTCACAACTTGATCATAAGTATGTAGGATTGCATATAAAATTTGTTCGCATACCTTCTATTATGAATGATAGTCTTGTGTGTCTATATACTGCTGATGCACGTTCTCAATTCACCAATGTATATTGTCCTTTCAAAACGATTACCATATAGAGACTCATTTATGATCCAAGATCATCAATATACATGAATCAACAACAACAATAATTGAACCAATACATATAATTTGCATACATGTTATATCTCCACATGCGCAAGTACATCATTCATATGTTAGTATGTTTACAAATCACACCATTCCTACCAATGCTAATGCATCATACAAGCAACAATCAAGTAATGATATGTCATACATAAACTTTGAAGTTTCTGAATATCACTCCACTCATGGTTAGTCAAAGTCGAAAACATAAAAAAAAAATTCATACCTCTTTACTTTGTTTTACCTTAATGTAAAAAAAAACCCTCCTACCAAGAATATTGTTTACTTCAACCCCCAGTTGTTCATAACAAAAAATTCCTGTGGCTAGCATTCATAAACTTACTCACCTCGTTAGTACCTTATGGATTCATCAATTCACTCTATTTACCGCATCTAGTAAAAGCATGCATCTAACTCATTTACTTCTTACAATCTACTATCTTGTGCAAATATTTTTTATATTCAAAGATGTTTACTGATAGAAGGAAAATAATTGTGATCATTTTGTCAATATGCCTACTCACATGAGACATCAAAATATTTACCTTTATGATGAATAACAAGCATCCCATACTACCTGTTATCATCAATAGTAAATGCAAACACTAATAACCAAGAAAATTCTCAGTAATTAGAAAATGCAAACCAGTTACATTCAGGTCTTCCTTTTGATGAATAGCATGAAAACAAGAAGATCAACAAGAGCTCATACTGATTCAAGTAGTTACTTGTACAAATGCAACAAGAGTGCACGCAAGAGAAGTGCATTATATCAAGTCATACATTGATCCATGCAATGATACATATCTAGCTCTAGAATTTCATAAAGCAAATATAACATTTAATCAAACTTTAGTTGCCATAACTGAATGGTCTGCCACAAGATGAAGGTCAAAACATGGTTAAGGTGATTTTCCCACCCAACCATGAAGCATAACACTTCCTCGGGGTTCTTCCTAACTCAAAGAACACTCGACCATGCATGAGGCACCTAGAAACCAATAATAATAGGGCAGGGGGAAACTCTCGATGCATGCCTGATGCCTTATATGCACTCCTATACTATAATGAACATATTTCTTGCATACAGGATGTGGCAGAGAAACATATATATATATATATATATATATATATATATATATATATACATAAATAGATTCTAGGCATTCATTATCCATCTATTTCAACAGTACATCTCACTTTGGCCAAAGCATATATAGAAGAAAATTTGGTTGATCTTGGAAAAGAAGATCACCTTCTTTGTTAATCCACATTTGGCATCCTGTCTCGGAAGATAAGCTCAAAATTTATCACACCACACTTTCAAGAAAGGAGATAGAGGTACATCCATAACATGAAATATATATATCCATAACATGTATTCCATAAATTATCCATAATTGCTCAAGAAATTTCATATAGCACTGAAAATGCACTTACACCAATAAGGGTGTTACAAATCATCTATTTCAATGATACAATAAACAAGAACACATAACCTTTGATGCCTAACTCACATAGGATATAAATACATAATTTACCTATAGTGCCTCACTCGCACAAATATGGAACATGTTTCATACACAATGTGTATTACTCATTCAAGTTCTCATAAAAAAAATATGATAAGTGCATTTCTCTCACAAGTGCATTGCTTGCACTCAAGGTGAAATATGCATAAATTATAGTAGTGCATTTATAGTGATCATTACTTGATCCAATATACATAATGAGTAGCAAAAGGATATCCCACACATAATTAAGAAAGGTAATAATTACTCAAGTGCTTTATCCACACAAAGGAGTCAATATCTTATTCTAGTGCATCACTCACACAAGAACAACTATAATATGAAAGATGCATCACTCACATTAGTATAGTGAACATTTCTCGTTCAAGTATAGATATAAGTATAGTTAAGGCAACAATTTTTTATGGTACACATACAATCATTCATACAGATGCATAATCACATGTCATCACATGGAGCATGAGAAGTGCATTATTGCACTGGTATCATTCACATATAATATGTACAAATAATTTTACTAAAATAATAAAGCATAAAAGATTCATCTCATTCACTTCTACCTTTTCCTATTAGACAAATCAAGATACTTAGTAAATCAACTTCTATGATTTACTAATGGAGATTCTCAAGTCATTAGAGCCTTGCATTCTTTAATGATCCTGTGGATTCTATTAGATCCAAACCCTGTAGAAATAAGATGTTTCTCAACAATCATCTTGTTTCCCCCCCAGTACTGATTCAAACATTCTCACCTTAAGCACTCCTCACAGGTGTCTTACCTTCATGAAGGTTCAACCAATATTTATTTATTATTTTCCACTTCATTTACTTCACAAGCGATTTTCCTTCTTCCTCTCATTAGAAATTTCTCCTTTTCTCCTTCTCTTATATTTCATCAAATCATTCATCTGTTACATCATTAGAGAGATCTCTCTTCATAAAATACTTCTCTTATTATTTCACTTTTATTTCCACATCATCATTTAAGGCTTGTCACCATAAGTTATCCATGTTGGATTACTTCAACTAGGTACCATCACTCTTACTAGCAATTCTTATGAAACATGACGAAGGAAAAGAGGTCTCACACCTCTAGATTTCAGAATGGTTGAATTAAATCAAAACTTCTAATCGGTTCTCACTAACCATCAAAGAATCACCCATACTAGGGTTAACTATACAATACAATAGGTTCATATACTTCAAGGCAACCTAAGCACAGAAGACTCAAGGCCCGAATGTTGAACATGAGTGCTCTGATACCAAATGTAAAGTTCGTGAATCACACCTTCCAATTATCACCCTTAGATTCCAAAATAATTTGATAAAATAAATTAGTGGATGCAAAAAAGAGGAAAAATTAAATTACTTTCATCACTAATTACAAATGGAACTTAACATACATCAATGAATCAGAGTGTATCATGCAAAGTTGTACATTCACTAGTTTTAGCCATGTAGGCTTACACAGGAAGTAACATCTCAACAATACATTTAAATTCAAACAATGTAAAATAAAATTGAAGGAAAATAGAACTATCACAAATGCATCCACAAGGAAACCATAACACATAGATTTTATGAGTGGAAAACCCCCGTAGGGATGAAAAACCACTCGCATAAATGCCTCACTGGCTTAATGAAAATTTTCACTGAATACAAGATGCCTCACTGTCAATGATCAAGTTGTCACATTGACATGATCATTTACAACTTCATTACATATTTTTGATCAATAGATTCATCAAATTTAGAGGGTCTCTTTGTTCCTCAACATAACATTTATATATCAAAATTGACCTAGGTCTCATCCTCCAACAATGTAGCAAAGAAAAATTATATATAACTATTTAAAAGTATTTCATTCCAAGAACGTCTAATTCAATAACAATATGGAAATCTATATAAAACCAATTACTAGTCTACTCCATAAGAGATGGTGATAGGAATATGAGGTCTATCTATTTCACAACACTTTTAAGAGACATTCCTTATTCGTTAAGATACCCATGTAATGTGAAAGTTTGATCTACCTTCTCATAATCATATTTTGCATTCAAGAACATAACTCCCCACTACTTGACTAGATGTACCCGTCAAGGGTTTCTCAAAAGATCACCAAGAATATAATGAGATACTTATCTAGTTAATTAAATAGCCAAGAGGTCTTAATTTCCAAAATTCCCTTTTATGAAAACATTAATTTTCCAAATTCTTACTTAAACCAAATTCACCACTTTAATCATAGACCTATAATATTCTCCTTACAACAAGTTCAAAGGTTGACAAAACATTCTTCAATTTAACTTAATTGGATGACTATTACCTTTCTAAATTCTACTAAGATCTATCCATAAGATAATTTCTAAGACACATAACTGATTTAAAGAAATAAGATCCTCAATCTTAAAAGTAAACACTAGTATATACCCAACAAATGTTCATGTTAAATAGGAGCATCCATTTCAAAACTATTTAAATCATGGAGCATAAGGAGCGTACAAATAATATCTGAACCTTTATAAGTAACGAAGAAATGGAAATAAAAACACATAACATCTTAATGAGAGACAATATAAAATGTGACAGTAATGGCTAGTTATAACTTAAACCAAAGAATTGTATCCAACTTTTACCAATGACATTTAGGGTTAGGGTATTAAAATCATAAGGAAACTTTTAAAAAAATTACATATAATTTTAGAAACTAAATTTAGCCTAAAGCTTAAATTTTGAGAGTAAATGCTTATGATGGTGTAATGGACAAAAATGTTTTAGTTGAAAACCAGAGCTCACCAACTTCTTGGGCATACGAACTATTGAAAAGCAGCCTACAATATCAATGCACTTTCTACTATTTAATGATGGATGTAGCAAGCCTCCATAAATTTATTAAAATTGTGTTTATTCATACAATCTTCTAACCATTTAGATATTCTTTTAGCCATTCCCCCCCATGGTCGGCAGATCCCTTGCATTTGGCAAGGCTTACACCTAAGATAGCTATCACATAGAAGGATCCAACCCTAGTCACAGCTTCAGTTATTTGATGAACTGAAGAATATACACAACTTGTATTCATATCCACATGTATTATAAGAATATATTTCTACTTTCCATCAACGAAATAATATATAGCCATAGCCATGTCATTATTATATATTCCCAGAGAAATAATTGATATACATCAACACATATAAATACACTTGAAATTGCAAATGTTAATCAAGCAGTTCCAACACAAAAAAGCTTAGACATTTCAAGGGAGGAGAAAGTATTTACGAGTTTGGCCCCCATATGGGAGTGCACAGCCTGTGGGGGCAACACCCACTCCACAGGCCGTGGCCTGTGGAGTGGTGGCTGCCTCCACTGGTAGCCATCCCCATGGGATGCGGTTGGATAGGGGCTTTAAATTGCCTCCTCTACAGTAATACACTGCCTCCAATATATGACATAAATACTTAATAAAATTTGAACTAGTGTATTCAACATATGCCCAGTTCTGAGTTCTCATTGGAAAATGAAAGAAATTATTATTATATTGTTATATACTTACATATGTATAAACAATTTTGTATATATATTGTATAAATATGCAATAGTTTGGAACTCAGAGGCATGTAACTAGAATAAAAAGGGGGTAATTGCACTTATCAGTTCAACAACTTTGGAATTTAATCCACGATTCACAACAATAGAGTGAAAATATATGTAAATATTTGATATATATAACTATAATTTTATACAGAATATATATATATATATATATATATATATATATAGTTTAATAAAAATAAAGGATGAAACACATATTTGTGCAGCCGTGTAGCTGAATCTCCTACAGTAACTAGATAATAGAACATTTAATTAACTTTGCAATGTTTTTCTGAAAGAGATGCTTAAGAGGGGTTCAAATCTTTCCACAAGCAATTATTTATTTATCCAGTTGAAATTAAAAATGCATTGGCAAAGAATTGAAACTTGGAAAACGCTTCCCAACTTCATCTTCTTATTCCTCTCTTCTCCGTCCCTATTGCTGAAAGTCTCCTCTTGTAGATTATTTTCCTCTTTGCCTTTTTTTATTTGCTCATCTTTCCCTGGCTTATAGTTTTTCTTGTGCTTTTGAAAACCCTCTTCTCCACAGTTATTTCTTTTCCCCACAATCAAGAAAGATCAACTAACTCTTGCCCTTCATTATTCCTCTCATTCCCTTTTTAAATATTTCTTCTCCCAATCCAAAATACCTAATCTTGAAAATCTTGATAATAAAATTTATTTCCATCCACAATATTAATTCTCGGTAAATAAAATTGTATTTTTAATTGCAAACAAAGTGCTTAACCTTAGCTATTAATATTATACCATTTAATTGCAAAAATTGAATATCTATTTTGAATAAATACTGGAATATCTTGTATTTACAATTTAAATATTTATTGAAAATAGCTACCAAAGAGTTAACTTATAATTGCAATAATTGCAATAATTATTTTAAATTACATCACATTATTATTTATCTGAAAGATAAATTCTATAATTAAATTATAATGAATTCTTTTTTATTTCTTTTTAATTTTATTTCATCTTTAATTAGTTTAATTTTAACATTGCAAAAATATGAGTGATAGAAATAGGGGTCGTGACACCCTTGTAGCATATCAAAGTCACTCAATCAGGTATAATTCCACTCACACAACCTTTCAACTCACAATACAACACACATCAGGAACCCATTACAAAGCATTTCAACATATCCAACAATCAACAATGCTTGTTTTGTAGCAAACTGTACAAATCAAGTTTTCTATGCTTATAAGTGCCCAAGTTAGCCCACTTTTACAAAGGGACCACCTTCAAAACTTGTTCAAATCTCCTAAAACCTTGGGGAAACACTTTATATCTATCAAAAATTCAAATTATAGTGTTAGATTGTAGACATTGAATCATTTACCACCCAAACCATAAAATCCTCTCCCTAGGCTTAGAAACCCTAGGTTTTATTGAAAGTAGCACTTGCCAAACACTCCAAAACTGGAAAACTATTAAAAAAAGTCTAAAATACCTTGAACATGCTCAATCTAATATAAAATAATGCTGCCCAACTCAAAAACTCAATTTCACTAACCAAAACCTCTTTTTTCTTAAGGAAATCTCAACATTTCCTCATTTGGTTTGATGCCCAATCCAAGGATCATCCTCCATTCATGTTTCTCATGGACTTTGATATGGTCAGATAACTGTAAAACATAGTTCAAGAATGCACGCATGTTCTACTAGTTATGTAGGATGCATCTCACTACAGGTGTTTAGCATATGTGGAACTTTTGTGAGGCCAGACATGTAAATGGGGATCATGATGGTGCAAGAGCATGTGTGAGAAGTGCATTAGCACAAGAAGAGTTAAAGTATTAAGGTAGTGCAAAGTTGAAAGATGCAAGATCAATCATCAAGTGCTGTAAGGCTTTGATGGGTCCAGGTAATGAAGGTACATCTTCAGTTCTCAAATGTTTTTGGTTGATGGATGATACTAACATTGCACCATATGAGGATTGCTATACACTAACAGGATCAAGTGAGCTACACTCTTTCCTTAGATCAAATGTAGGTTCATGGAGTATTGATACATGTAAGATGGCATGCATTTGTTCTTCATGTACAATGCAAGCCTGGAATGATTGTGAGTCAAGGGAGTGGGTTGACAAATGGTTGACAAGTTATCTTATCCCACTTCACACATATCGCCCTCCAATGACATTGGAACTAACATAGATGGAATCATCGGTAAACTTTGACCACATATTAGATCTAGTTCAACCAAGTAATATATCTACTCGCTTAGTTTTTGAAATTCCATATTGTTATCTTACTTTGTACTATATTCATAATGTTGACTAATTTGAAGAGATATGCCACATATCAATGTAGGGCATGTTTATGCAGTTATTTCAGATGAAGAGAAAGAAGAAGGAATAGACTATTACTTGTGTCGTTGTGTTGAGGCCAAAAATAAATTGGAAGGCCCAATTATAAATGGAGAAAACATCAAATACCCTATAGGCTCAGTTGTTGTTACTGGAATGTGGCTTAGAAGGTACCCACATAAGAGTGTTAAACATTGGTTGTTTCAAGAATTTGACATGCATCGTACAATTCTTCATTACTTAAACCTTGTTGTGGCATACATTTGACCAAATATGGGGGTAGGCCTTTGAATGAGACCTTGTGGAAGGTCCGTGAGTCTGACCATGAGACAATACTTGATACAATAAAGAGTAGAGTAGACCCGAATGGTTCATTGGATTAATTTGTAAGTATATGCACAATGGTTCTTATTAATATATATTTGTATCCAAATTAATTTGTTTGATGCCAATTCTATCATCTTATTTTACTTTGTGTATCTGTAAGTAACCCGGTAAACATTGATTGGTGTCCCCTTGCAGAAAATGTAGATTTATGAGCCATCCAAGAGAATTTCAGGTAGAAAAGCAATGCAACATCTTGATTTTGATGATCTTTACAAATCTCAGTTATGATTAAATAAGCCATTACAAAAGTGTGTGCAAATCTTGGTGAGGGAATTTCAATTTATTCATTTCAAGTTAACCTTATCATGAGCACCTATGATGTAGAAATTATAAGAGCATCTCGAATTTTGAGATATTCTATTCATGAGAGGTGTTGTGTGCAATAGGTATCTTGGAATTACCAGTGAAGATTTATGGCCAGGATTGACTAAGTTGAGAGAATTCCATGCCTACCTATAAGTTCCTTCCATCTATTTTCACTTCATTTCCATTTTGGATGAGCTATTTCTTTTTATTCTATTACTTTGCATATTTGTAACTAAACTAGTAAAAATTGATTGGTCTCTCCTTGTAGAAAATGCTGATTTTGGAACCATTGAAGAGAATCTTACCCAAAAAAGAAATGCAACATCCTTATTTTGATGATCTTGACAAATCTCAATTTTTATTTGAAGCCATTATAAAAGAGCATGTGAAGCTTTGCAAGGGAATCTCAAGTTTCTCATTTGAAGTTAACCTCTAAATGAGAACCTATGATGTAGGCATTATAAGAGAATCTCAAATGTATGAGTGACATTGTAAAATATCTATGAGAGAAGATTACCTTAGGCATTACATAATGAGATTTACTTGTAATGACATTTACTAAAATAATGAAATTTGGTGTAGGAGCACCAAGGTTATTGAGAAAATTTGGTTCACGGAAGTCTTTTAAGTTAGTTTTGTGTTTTGAGTTTTGTCAATTGAATAAGGTCATAAACATCCACAATTGATTTATAATGTAATAAGTCATGCTAGTTACAAAAAGAACAGTTAGGCATGATTGGAAAGATGTAGAATGATTTGTAAAGGCTATTTAAAGCCTCTTGAAGGCTATTTAAGTCAATATTTGAATTTGTAGCCTTTTGAAGGAAAATATTTGAATATGGTTGTAAATGTACTATTAGTGAGATTGAGATTGTTAACCTTCAGAGAGTAGAAGTATTTATGTTGATGAAATTTCCTTTAGATGCAAGGATTCAAAGCACATCAACCATGTGGTTAAAATGATTAAATCCCAAAGATGATCTGTAGCAATGAAAGAGTCCAAAAAGGTAGAGAGAGCTACATTGGCGACTCAGGAGAAACTTCAGCTTTCAAAAACAAAGTCAATTAGGCTGGCATACGTGTGGATCAGACCAACATTTGGTGGAAGAGGAAGAAAGATGAATGGAACTCTGGATGCCCACCATACTAGATTTTTGTATTCAACCATGAGAGTAGAAGAGAGAGATGATATCATGTATCAAAACATTAAGCATGTGCATTCTTCCAACCAACAGAGAATAAGATGATTACTTTGCTTCATTTTTATTTGCATAAGCATATCAAGGCATGGGAACCAAGAAGACCAAGAATGTCTAGTTTTATGTGGAGGTAATGGATGTGGTCCAAACTTTAGGAGGGGCAAGAAGGTCAATGTATGATCTTGATGAAATTGAGGAAGAACAACAAGAGAGGGACAAGAAAAATAAAATCAATACAAAGTTTCAAGGATTTGTCAAGCGAGTAAGAGAGCTATGGGAGTAGCCTCGTCTAAAAGATTTTGAACTAGAGTTTGATATGTACCATTTAGAGAGCTTGGTTTTCATGGAATTCCTTTCAAATCCTCTACTTTTATTGTTCTTATGTTAAACTATTTGGTAGAGTTGGTGAAATTACCTTTCTTAGTAATCACTATTAGTGAGATTGAGATTGTTAACCTTGAGAGAGTAGGACTTGGGAAAAAGGAATTTGATATGGCTATTGCTTTCAAATAATTCAAGCAGGATGTACTCCACATTGACACCATTCCTCAATCTTCACTTGATGGAAACAAGGAATGGCTGAAATCCACGGTTATAAAGTATTATGAAAGCATAATGAACTTGTATTAATAGCCAATTTTGAAGACTATTACTGATGATCCAAATAAATTTATTGAAGATGTTGGTTAGGAATTTTTGAATATGGAAGCTAGTGATTCTTATTCTGATAATTCAGAAGAGTCAGATCAAGGATATGAACCCTCTAATGTAGAAGAGGAATCAAAATCACTCTGCATGTTGTAGTACTAACTTTAATACCAACTACAATGGCAACATTGAAATTCCTTAGCAGTATTTATGTAAAGGAAATTTCCTTTAGATGCAAGGAATCAAAGCACATCACCCATGTGGTACTAATGATTAAATCCCAGAGATGATTTGTAGCAATGAAAGAGTCTGAAAAGGTAGAGAGAGCTACATTGGTGGCTTGGGAGAAACTTCAACTTTCAAAAACAAAGCCAATTAGGCTGGCAGACATGTGATCAAGCCAACATTTGGTGGAAGAGAAAGAAAGATGACTATAACTTTGGAGGCCCACCATACTGGATTTCAATATTCAACCATGAGAGAAGAAGAGAGAGCTGATATCATGTATCAAAACATTAAGCATGCATTCTTCTAACCAACGAGAGAAGGAGATGATTACTTTGCTTCATTTTCATTTGCATAACCATATCAAGGCGTGGGAACCAAGAAGACCAAGGATGTCACATTTTATGTGGAGGTAATGGATGTGGTCCAAAATTTAGGAGGGGCAAGAAGGTCAATGTATTATCCTAATGAAATTGAGGAAGAACAATAAGAGAGGGACATGAAAAATAAAATCAATACAGAGTTTCAAAGATTTGTCAAGTGAGTAAGATAGCTATGGGAGCAACCTCATCTAAAATATTTTGAACTAGAGTTTGATATACCATTTAGAGAGACTGGTTTTCATGGAGTTCCTTTCAAAGCCTCTGCTTTTATTGTTCCTATAGTAAACATGTATAATAACCTTCAATACCTTGAAGGAGAGGTTGTTGGTTGATTTGTAACCCATTTTTGATCAAGAACGTTGTTTTTTGGGAATTTACTAGTTTTTATCACTTTTCTTGTTGTTGTATGGCTTGTACAGATGCTAAGATGATCTAAAACCTATTGGATGTTGTAGATTGATGAATTAGCTTTCATTTTCACCTATTTCTAGAGGTTCTAACTCTTTGTATAGTGAAAGTTATCTTGTTTTTATTGCAGCTACCTACTTTCACAGTGTTCTTGGATTGAAGGGCTTCATGATGTAATTCAACCCATTCCACTTTTTGTGCCTACTGTAACTTGTGGAATGGGTCCTCTAACTTGTAAAATACATGCCTAACCTATTTAGAATGTTGTGGAGTCAAGGTTGGGTGTTTGGGATGATGTTCTAGGGCTATAGTAGGGTATTTTCATGATGAAAATGAGGGTTTCAAGTGGTGTTTTGACAAAATGTGGGAAGGACTATCCATGTAATGTATTATTCACCATGTGCAGGGTCTGGTAAGTGTGTTTGGTTCTTTTTTTGGGTATGGAAGGTGTGGGAGATAGGAGTTTCATTAAAACCCCAAGTATTTTGCTTGAAATAGAGAATTTAGTGTATTAGGGGTCTAGAGGTCTTGGACCTGGAAACAAATCATGGAATTGGAGTTTTTGACACATAACATATTGTTGTTTGAGGAGTTTGAGTGATGATCTAGTGTTGAAAAGGCCATATGTTAGTAAATAGGGCTAATTTAGTAGCATTTATGCAAGGTGGTCTATTGGATCTTAATGATGGTACAAAGAAAAATGGTACGATCTCTAGGGAATTTTTCTTAGGGTCTATGTTAAAGCTTGATTGATGTTTGGTTGGCCATTGCATGACCTTCTCTAAAAGATAAGACCATTTGATGAGATTTGGAAACTACAAGTTAGGTAAGGGTTTATTGAAAACCCATAATCTAAACCTTCCCACATCCAACCAAATCCTAAAATACCTTCAAAAAGGTCTGTAAAATCTTAACAGTTCAAGAGATATCGCTGTCCCCAAATAGTTCTTCAAACCCTAGTAGTAAACCACCATTTTCCACTAAAAAAAGCACCATTTGACATCTAGGGCATCACATAAAATCACCTATTCACCTCCCTTATGCACAAAAATTTGCACAAATGTTTTATAACCATAACTAAGCCTTTCCATTGAGTTATAGAAGCATACAGTGGGTGAAAGGCTTAATATGACATTTTAATGCACTCAAAACCCTTAAAACGTGGTATACAAACTAACCCTCAATAATTGGCTTCTAAAATGCAAAAAATAAATTGAAATCCAACCAAACCTAAAGTAAAATGGAGTTAAGTCTACTTCCCACTGAATTCCATTGAAAATAGAGCACAATCGCCATGTACAAAACCATATAGTTCAATGAAACATCAAATCCTAGAGTTCAAAAGGGTAGTAGTCTTTTATGGGGTGTTACTCAGATACCATGGTGCTTACAAAATCTCCATCTGAACCTATGGGATCATGATCAGGCGATCTACAATAACCTATCTCAGTTTTTGTTATCTTAGAGTGGTTTTCCCGTGGTTTCCAGTTTTCAATTGATGTAAAAAGTGTCAAATGCAAGCAGTGGAAAGTTGTAAAGTGGTACAAATTTCGTTTTGTAACTCATGTGACCAAACAGACTGTTCCAATGCATCTGAATAGGTATTTTTAGACTAGGAATGATCCTCTTTTGCACCCAAACACACATAATTTCTTCGAGCTATGTTCAACCGGATCGATCCCTTAAGGATCCAAAGTGCAAAATGGTTGCAAACTTCAGCATGCTACTACTTGAATACCATCATGCTCAAAAAATTCTCATCTAATCATATGGGATTATGTTGGGCCCCTCCACAATAACCTTTCTCAGTTTTTGTTATCTCGGAGTGGTTTTCCTATGGTGTCTAGTTTTTAGTTGATGGAAAAAGTTGCAAAGTGGTGCAACTTCCATTCTGCAATTCGTGTGACCAAATGAGCTCTTCCTGTGCATCTGAATATGTATTTTTATGCTAGGAATGGTC
This sequence comes from Sequoia sempervirens, assembly GCA_007258455.2. Taxonomy (NCBI): domain Eukaryota; kingdom Viridiplantae; phylum Streptophyta; class Pinopsida; order Cupressales; family Cupressaceae; genus Sequoia; species Sequoia sempervirens. Next base: position 26,570,786 of record VDFB02105785.1, read on the forward strand.
ATCTTTTACACTCAGACACGTGGAATCACTCCGAGCTTCATTCAACCGAATCGATCCCTTAAGGGTCCAAACTACAAAATGGCTTCAAACTTCAGCATGCTGTTACTTAGATACTGCGATGCTTAGAAACTTATTGTTTAATCATATGGGATCATGTTTTGCCCCTCTACAATAACCTCCATCAGTTTTTGTTATCTCGGAGTGGTTTTCCTGTGGTGTCCAGTTTTCCTGTGATGAAAAAAGTATCAAATGCAAGTAGTGGAAAGTTGCAAAGTGGTGCAACTTTCGTTCGACAACTCGGGTGATCAAATGAACTATTCCAACACATCCAAATAGGTATGTTTATGCTAGACATGGTCCTATTTCACACCCAAACACATGAAATCACTCTGAGCCATGTTCAATCAGATCGATTCCTTAAGGGTCCAAAGTGCAAAATGGCTGCAAACTTTAGCATGTTGTTACTTGGATAGCGTGACACTTAAAAAAGTATCATCTTATCCTATGGGATCATGTTGGGCCCTTCTACAATAACCTCTCTCAGTTTTTGTTATCTCGAAGTGGTTTTCCTATGGTGTCCAGTTTTTAGTAGATGGAAAAACTATCAAATGCAAGTAGTGGAAAGTTGCAAAGTGGTGCAACTTTCATTTTGCAACTCGTGTGACCAAATGAGATATTTCAACACATCTAAATATGTATGTATACACTAGGAATGGTCCTCTTTCATAACCAAACATGTGGAATCGCTCTGAGCTACCTTCAACCGGATCGATCCCTTAAGGGTCCAAAGTGCAAAATGGCTACAAACTTCAGCATGTTGTTACTTGGGTACCGTGATGCTTAAAAACTTCTCTTCTAATCCTATGGGATCATGTTGGGCCCCTCTACAATAACCTCTATTAGTTTTTCTTATCTCATAGTGGTTTTCCTGTGGTATCCAGTTTTCAGTTGATGGAAAAATTATCAAATTGAAGTAGTGAAAAGTTACAAAGTGGTGCAAATTTTATTCTACAACTCCTGTGACCAAACAAACCATTTCAACGTGTCTAAATAGGTATGTTTACACTAGGCATGGTCCTCTTTCACACCCAAACACACATAATCATTTTGAGCTAGTTCAATCGGATTGATCCCTTAAGGATCCAAAGTGCAAAATGGCTGCAAACTTCAACATGTTGTTACTTCAAGGATATCGTGATGCTTAGAAACTTCTCGTCATATCCTATGGGATCATGTTGGGCCCCTATATAATAAACTCTCTATTTTTTTGTTATCTTAGAGTGGTTTTCCTATGGTGTCTAGTTTTTAGTTGATGGAAAAAGTGTCAAATGCAAGTAGTGGAAAGTTGCAAAGTGTTGCAACTTTCATTCTGCAACTCGTGTGACCAAAAAAATTGTTCCAATGCATCTGAATAGGTGTTTTTATGCTATTCATAGTCCTCTTTCACACCCAAACACGCAGAATCACTTTGAGCTACGTTCAACTGGATCAATCCCTTAAGGGTCCAAAGTGCAAAATGGCTGCAAACTTCAGCATGTTGTTACTCGAATACTATGATGCTTAGAAACTTCTTGTCTAATCCTATGGATTGCGTTGGAACCTTCTAAAATAACCTCTCTTAGTTTTTGATATCTCAGAGTGGTTTTCTCGTGGTGTCCAATTTTTAGTTGATGGAAAAAGTGTCAAATGCAAGTAGTGGAAAGTTGCAAACTAGTGTAACTTTTTTTCTGCAACTCATGTGACGAAATAGACTATTCCAACACATCTGAATAGGTATGTTTACACTATTCATGGTCCTCCTTCACACCCAAACACAAGAAATCGCTCTGAGCTACGTTCAACTGTATCGATCCCTTAAGGGTTCAAGTGTAATATGTTGAAATAGGCCATTCCACCTATTGTTCAGGCTGTGTCTCGGTGACATGGGCCTGATGTAAGTAGGATAGGGGGTAGGAATAAGAAAATAGCATTGGTAAAGGAATTGGAAGAGATTACTAATGTTGCCCCTATTCAAAATTCAAAATTGAGGCCCCTTAAAAGCAAGGCTAGAAGAGGTGTAAAGAAGAAATTGCTTGAAAATAAGTTAGAATAGGTTGGAAATAGGGTGAGGTTGTGGATTTTGATGTTTTCAAAAGTTCTACAAGGAAGGGGGGGGTCAAAATTATGTTATGGCATGATGCCCTACTTGGGAAAACAAGGGTTTTGAATGAAAAAGAGATGTTTGAGAGAGTAAAAGTGGGTAAAGTGAAGAGGCAACATAATTTAGTGGTCAATTAAGTTTGTGTAGGTAGAATGAAGAGTGTTGGAATAGGTTTTGAGGTTTGGGTTCAGGTTCAGGGGTTTGGGGGTTTGGTTTGCTAGTTAGGCCAAATTTTTTTGGAGGGGGGTTCGGTTCATTTTGGATTCACTGGTATAAAAATCATGTAAAAACAAAATATAAATATATATGTAGCCTAGAAACATGCATTAGGATTAGAATATCATATAACATCATATAAACAACAAAACCACCATAAACTTGAATGTCATTTAAAACATGCATGATAAATATTCAAGTTATTATTCATCTTTGAAACTTGAATTGTGGTAGCTTGATAGACAAAGTCTATTGATGCTAGGGTTCAATTTGTATGATTTTGAAAAAAGAAGCCAATTGAGTAGAGTTATCAACGTTCTTCATAAATCATAAGAATTAGTTTAGTACACTAGACATTTTGATATCTTCTTGCAGTCTCAAACAATATTTTGTATCATTGTTACATTGGTCTTGAGATTGGTAGCTAAATATAGCTCCACAATACAAAATCTGGTTTACCTGTACAGTGTAAGAATGGCATAGGTAGATTTTTCTTTCAAAGAACCAAAGGGTGAGTGCACAATTGAAGTGTATAAACACATATCTTTTTGTAATATCAAGGATACTTTTTGAAACTTCCATGCATTGCTAATCTAAAAGGAAAAGTCTTATACATATATCCTTTGCTTAATTGAGTTTTTCCAATGAAAGGATTAAATATATTGGAATCTTTTTATCAATCATTTCATAGAATACCAATTGAAAACATGTTTTTTTCTTTTAGATAATTTTGTTTACCATCAATCAATTAATTTATTCAAGACAAACCATGAAGGACAACAATGATCAATGTTACGACTAACCAATTAATAAGTATACACGTGAATAAGTCAACCATGTACATGTGAATAAGGGAAGCACAAGTAGTCACAAACACATATGCCTTGAAGTATACACACAAATACATAGTATAAACAACTTAAGAAAAAGTATATGCACGAATACAAGTTTTACACATGAAAACACGTAAGTCACAAGTGTAGGCAGAATGAAAAGTGTTGGAATAGGTTTAGAGGTTCAGGTTTGGGTTCGGGGGTTTGGTTTGCTAGTTAGGCCAATTTTTTTTGGAGGGGGTTTGGTTCATTTTGGGTTCATTGGTACAAAAATCATGTAAAAAGAAAATATAAACATATATGCAGCCTAGAAGCATGCATTAGGATTATAATATCACATAACATCATGTATAAACAACAAAACCACCATAAACTTGAATGTCATTTAAAACATGCATGATAAATATTCATCTTTGAAACTTGAATTGTGATAGCTTGATATATAGAGTCTATTGATGCTAGGGTTCAATTTATATTATTTTGAAAAAAGAAGCCAACTAAGTAGAGTTATCAGTGTTCTTCATAAATCATAAGAATTTGTTTAGTACACTAGCCATTTTGATGTCTTCTTACAATCTCAAACATGATTTTGTATCATTGTTACATTGTTCTTGAGATTGGTAGCTTAATATAGCTCCATAAGACAAAATAAGGTTTACCTATGCAGTGTAACAATGGCATAGGCAGATTTTTCTTTTAAACAACCAAAGGGTGAGTGTAGAATTGAAGTGTATAAACACATATCTTTTTGTAATATCAAGGATACTTTTTAAAACTTCCATGCATTGCTAATCTAAAAGGAAAAGTATTATACATATCCTTTGCTTAATTGAGTTGTTCCAATCAAAGGATTAAATATATTGGAATCTTTTTATCAATCATTTCATAGAATACCAATTGAAAACGTCATTTTTTCTTTTAGATAAAGTTGTTTACCACCAATCAATTAATTTATTCAAGAAAAACCATGAAGGACAACAATGATCAATGCTATGGCTAACCAATTAATACCTATACACGTGAATAAGTCAACCATGTACATGTGAATAAGGGAAGCAGAAGTAGTCGCAAACACGTATACCTTGAAGTATACACATGAATACATAGTATACACAACTTAAGACAAAGTATATGCACGAATACAAGGTATACACATGAAAACACGTAAGTCACAAAGTATACATTGGAACACACGTAAGTCAAAAAGTATACATGTACGTTGTAAAGTAAACACTTCAATGCACATAAATCATATATGTTGAACCATGAATTTATAACATGCAAATATGGACACCATTGATAAAAAAGATTTGTATTAACCAAATAGCCATGCACGCATACATCAATATATCTTGATATAAGTATAAAATATAGGTACAAAATAGCCATTTAGGCTTACGAGAATGCCATATAGGCATACAATGTCAAATATATCCAATACAGAATATGCACAAAATTTTCATGTAGGCATACAACAAAGGGCTCTAGAATCAAAAGTCATTGCTCTCCAGGCTCTCGAAACAAACTCTTGCACTCGAGGAGTTCTCTTGCTGCTCCTCCTACTATTGTTAAGTTCTTGGTGAAGTTTTAAATGTTACAATAAGAAGTAAAGACATTAATATATAGAAATTGCATTATAAAAAATGATATATTTAAAAAAAAATCACTTACGGCCATCTGATGATCACTCTCCTCAAGGGAAATATTCGCACGCTGATGCTAAGGCATGCTCAATCCCTATATAAACTATCCAAATAGAAATTAGACTACGAATCAATAATTTGGTTTGATTTTTCACTTGAACTAACATCTATAACAACAAATGTAAATTGAAATTTAGTAATTTTCCTCATACCTCCCCTATCAGAGCCATCAAGGATTGTGTAGTAGATGAAACACCGATATCCATTGCCCTCATAACATTTGGAGGTGTTTCCACAACCAACATCTAAAAATAAAACAACAAATTATTTAATCACAAAAAAATTACAATAGCGATGGACACATCATGACTTATAGTGTATGAGATCTAATGAACAAAATTTTGAGTACTTATTAAACTATATATTTCTAATTATCATTCTTTTTTCCCTATCCATATCTTGTTCAAAAGGACATGTTTTTAGGCTTTTACCCATAGTAGCAAGCCATTGAATCGTTTGATTAAATGCTTTCGTATACATGTACGATAATGGTGGTGGCATAGAGAAGGTAGTGAACCATTTGAAAAAATGCCTCAAAAGAAATTGGGTCTCATGGTGATGGAATGCCATTACAAACAAATGCACGTCATGGCATTCCATCACCATAAGAACACATTTCTTTCAAGCATTTTTTCAAAAAGTTCATTGTCTTCTCTATGACTAGTATTATTGCTTACTATTATGCTTTGATAGATATTTTCCCAAGAATCCATAGTTTGTTGGAAAGCACCTATTTTAGGATTTTAGCCATAGTAGCAAGGAAGCATGAGTAGTTTGATAAAATTCTTTGGTACACATGTATGAAAAATGTGGTATCATAGAAAAGGTGGTGAGCATTTTGAAGAAATGCCTTGAAGAAATGTGGTCTCATGGTGATGGAATGGAATTCCATCACCATGAGATTGCATTTCTTTGAGGAATTTTTTGAAACTACTAACTGCCTTGTCTATGCTATTGCTTACTATTATGGTTTCATAGTTTTTTTCCAAGCATCCATAATTTGTCGTGCAGGTGCACCTTTGCAAGAACATGCCTTCATGTGAAGAAATTGCATCACTACTTATGTTGAATTTCTAAACAACTATATTGTAGTTGAAATTTTATCATCTATCAACATCTAGTTATTAGTTATGGAATGTGAAGTAATGCTTTGAGTTTGAATGATGTGCAATGCAACATAACCAATGATATGAATATAAACTACACAAATCTATTAAGTACAATTCATTAGTTAAACTCTTTATTCTATTAGCTCTATGAAGGTTTGAGTAAATCCACTGCCATTGGGAGGTGTTCCTTCAAAACCTCCAAGATTACTTTGTTCAACATCCAAAATCACATATTAAAATACAATTCATAAAACAATGCTATTAACATGTAATAAATTTATAATTGTTTACTACTTACATACCCCACAGATAGGTGTACTGCAGAAATCAGTAGGTGGAAGGCTGGTGTATCTAGTCTCAACACTGTGACCCTACAATTTTATTAAAATCATAAAAATAAATTAGTTAATCTTGCATTTCAAAATCAAAATTTAATAAATTAAATTCAATGCACATGCTAACTTTTACCCGAGTATCAATTCGATACGTATCATACAAAATGTCAGCTACCCTCTCCATCTTTGTAGTTGCATAAGGATCCTTCGCAACAACCTCCTGAGTGTCGGTGGGGTCATATGAACAAGTTTCCCCACAAGATTGACACACATGGGTTCCAAGGCCACCACTCGAAGACTCCAATGGCACTGCAGAATAGGGCTAGAATGATGGATGACACTCTAGGTCAAAGTGTTGATTGCCTACAATGTCTCTACGTTTGCACTCTCCTCTGCAGCTGCAAGCATAACAACATGCTCATGAAGCAGCCTAGCGAGAGCTTGTCTCCCTTTCTGCATAGGATCCAACTGTGTACTGGGCCTATCCTAAGCTGACCCCCCACCTCTCTCCTAGAAGTACCTCATATCAAAATAATTTGGTATTTTTTCAATATGAACTCACTATATAGCTTCCTAAGAAAATACTAGGGTACTTCACAATTATTGCATAGTTGGTCATCAAAGACCATGTACCACCTATCATAAAAGTGGTTCCTAATCTCTTGGTGGTGGCACCAATGAATAGGAAACCTCTTCGCATTGAGGATAATATTTTTATTTGTGCGTGGGTCAGTGAATAGTGAGCACAAATCACCTTTTGTAATTTTTAAATCCTTTACTTGTTTATATGATATTTTATCTGCATAATATGCCCTAGCTACTTGCCTCTTATCTTGCCATTCAGTTATTTGTTTGCTAATTGAATCTACATTTTTTAACATATATTTTAATGAATTTGTGAGGGTCATTCTTTCTGTGGTTGAACCATTTGGATCACTCAACCTACTAATACAACCCTCAATCTATTTTTTGTTTTTCTCAATCTCACTCATTAAAATTTGTTGAGTGTTAGGAGGGTGTTGTTGTTGAGGATGATTTTATTGTTGAGAATTTTGTTCTTCAGGATTTGGTTGCTCTTCTTCTTCAGGATTTTGTGGGTTTTCGGGTTCATTTACATCTCCTACAAATTCAAAAATTTATATATCATATTTAACCTAAAACTAACAAAATCAGCCTAAAACTAAGAAATTCAAAACAAACAATAAACAATACTTACCTCTCCCACCTCTTCATCATTATGGTGCCATCCTTGCAAAGAAATAGTAACTCTTGTTGAAGATTTGTGCCCAATACCTCCTCCTAGAACACAAGCATGAAAGTTGGGTGTTTTGGCCTTGGGAAGAAGAAGAAAACAGTTGAAGTGAAAATGAAGACTTTCACTTTTTTTTTTTTCTTTTAACATGCTATAATGTGAGCGCGTTACAACATTTTCAAACTTTTTTTAGAAAGTGGCCACAAAATTGGTACCCAATTTCATGAAGCCACCCTACTGTTCATCAGAAAAATTGAATATTTGCATCCAAATTTTACATAATGACTTTGGGTGCATCTAAATTCCATGATTAGTTTTATATGTTTTATAGAATTTTCTTGTCTTTCAATGATATCAAGATTTTCATGTTGGAGTACAATGAACACTAAGAGTGGGGGGGGGTGAAATAGTGTTCATACAAATTAACTCATTTTTAAGCAACTTTTTCGGTGAAACAAGACTAAAATGAAAAGAATTATAAACCATACAATCATATAGTAATGACACAAAGAATTTCTTGAGTGGAAAACCCTCTAGGGGAATAAAAGCCACTCGAATTGCATCACTGGTTTAATCTTAAAACTTTCTATTTACAATGCCTAATTGGTTGATTGATATGTCTCATTGACAATACTATCTCACTGATAGATTTCAAATGCCTCACTGGCTATACATTATAACTTTTCAATCATTGTTTTGAATTGATATACAGAGTAACATCTCTGTTTCTTTTCACAACATTTTATGATCTCACATCACTTGAGATTTAGAAGCAATAGTTCAAATACAATATACCATTGTGTATAATTTTGGTATACATGTAGTACTATAGAGTATTTCTATAATGAATGAATTTCTCAATGCTCTGCAAGTGCTATCAACCATTCTTTCAAGTACAAATATGAAATAAATAATATTCCTTTTTACATCATAAAGAAAATTTCTCTTAATGGAGTATGGAATAACAAAGAATAATTTTTCTTTCTGTTCAATTGAACCCTTTAAGAAAACATAGAAGGAAAATTTTAGGGTGAGAACCACTGCCACAACAACCACCTACAACAACTTAGAAATGGGAATTATTGATTTGCAACATTATTAGCAACACAACATAACCCAAATAAAATATTTGAGAGAGACATACCTAGAGTGGGTGGTAAGGTAGCTCCCAACTATGCTTGAGATTTGGCATTGCTCTCATAATATTTGCAATCATTTTATTGTTTATCTGGTGTTTAACACAGAGTTCTAAGAAATCATTTTTCTATTTATTGATAGATGAAAAGAAAGCAAGTGAGCTCAGAGCTAACACTGGGAGGAGATGTGTTTAGTTTGATTGTAAAACTTGGCTATAATCAAACTTTTGTAATGGGCTTGGTCATCACTCTTGATTAGATTGTCTTGACTAAGTTCCCTACAAATACTAGGGTTCACTGTCATACCCTTAGTCTTGATTTTCCAAAGTATTTGTCATGGAGAATTCTTTCCTTAGGCACCTGATCAGTTTAGAGGATTTATGAAATGGCTCTATCCTCTCGCTCTATCTTTTTTTTATTCCAGGAAATTTGGGGTATATGAGCCCTGATTATTGTAAAGGATATAAATTATCATGATAGATTTTACTACCCATTGTGCCAAAAATAATGGTCGGCTAAACATATGGATCTACTCTGCCAAACAGACAACTACTTAATAGGAACTACGTCATTATGCCATAAAACCCTAGAGGAATTATGTTATGAAGTATTACATGATATAAAATTTGAAAGAGGAGTGTACAAACCCTAAACATAGAGATTTAAAATTTACAAAATCCCCCATATGGGTAGTCCAGAAACTAAACCAAAAAGAAGTGCTTATCTATCATTCACAAGTGATCTTCAGCTGACGCTACCACATGCTCGGTGTCCACTAAAGCCTTGAAACTAAAACAAGGTAATAAGCATCCAATACCCCTCACCCATGCCATAGAGAAATGGATAAAATTTTGTGAGGATCCATATACAGATGAAGCTCTTCTCAGTGTGGAAACCCCTCTCCCAAATGTGCAGTGAGTAGTACCTCATCCAACCCACAAAGTAAATTTGGGTCAAATAGATCCCTTTCCCAAGGAAGCAACAACCTCTTTAAGAATGCTCAAATCCAAAAAAGACACAATAAAATAGGAAATTATGTTGGTATTCACTCGATACTGCCCCTGCGAGTTAAGAAGTCCATTTCCCAGAATCAATCTCAGGGCTTTAAATTTCAAGAAATTCTCATCTGGCAGTAACCCTTGTAGACATTAATCCGTCATTGCGTAAAAAAAATGCTAACTAGCTCCTACGGTGGGTGAGAAGAATTGGGGTTTCCATTTTCATGAAAATGTTGGGGCCTCTACATTATGAGAGAAACTCAAACTACTGGTTCTTGGCACCACAAAACAACTAAGCATCAAAATAGGGTCCTTTGAAACAACACAGATGTTTGGCATGAAAATAGTGAATGCAAGCTTCACCTGAGACGTTTGGCACCAAAAAAAACCTAAACATGATCAATTTAGTTCCTCGGTGGAAAGAAAAACTTTGGGTGATAGACGTCACAACCTATTAAACTTGCTATTTTTTTTGGCCACTTTTTTCATGACCAGAGCAGGACACCAATGTTGAAAATCTTGAAATCTAGGAAGGCTGACAAAAATTATGATCAAAGTTCACACAAATAGCCTATCATCTAAATAGAGAAATATGTCGAAAAGAAAATTACATATTTATAAACTAAGCATTTCCATTTGTGATAGGTTTTAATTTGGTCAAAATTTTCTTAAAAAGGTCATCAACCATATTGCTAATGTCAAATTTTCTCTTGATGTTTTTATAGAAATTTGCAAGTCTAAGGTTGAGGGTTGAATTTTCAAGCCTAAAACAAAATCAAAACCACAAGTTTCAAATTTCAATATTTTTTGAAATGTGTACCAACTCAAAAATGTGTACATGTTCTAAAAAGGAATAGGTATATGATGTAACTAGATATGAGTGCTCATTTCATTTTAAAACATGTACTTGTTCTTTTTTAATGTAGGTAACCTTTTTACACAAAATGGATACCAATTTTATATAGGTAGGAGTTTGGGATTGTTTGGGATCAAAATGTTATATGTGTACCCACTTTTCATGAAACAGGTACCTATTCTTATCAATATTTTTCTACCCACAACATTTCCACTAAAAGTTGACTCATTGTCTTTCTTTTACTCAATTTGTAACTACAATGATATTAAGTATTTTATAATTGTGTTGTATTAACCACCCTTAGTTACTACCATTTTTAAACTAGTTTTTCACACCTTCAATACCAACTTAACTAACCAAGAAAATTTATTTTTTTCTAATTCAAAAGTGCTAGCATCATAGCCTTACCAAACCATAGTAATGCAATAGATTTATGCCACAATATTTCATTCTTGCACTAAATATGATCATCAATATCTAGAAAATCTATAGACATAAACACATTCCTTAAAGGTTAACTCAAAAGGGTTCAACCTACATATCCCTTACAAGGAATTTGAAGCTTCATAGTTTACACACCAACATAAAAATACATCATCCACACAAATAATATGAGATAGCTCACCTTTTTCTTAAATAACAATAATTAAATTAACTTATGCTTCCAATTCAATCCATATATATAGAATTACAAAGTCAAGTGTATACCAAATTTATGTTAGTACAATGAAAACAACACATAGGATCATAAGAATACATAGTGTCCAACTCAAGAATATATCACATGTACACATAATGATCAAATAAAACCTACATAACATATACGGCTCGAGGAAAATTCACTACCAACAATTCATGTTGGAAAATTCACTGCCAACAATTCACCATGAAAAAATTCACTACCATGTCAAATTCACCACCAACAATTGACCACGGAAAAATTCATTGCCATGAAAAATTCACCTCAAGGAAAATTCACCACCAGCAATTCATGTTAGAATTGTGAAACAAACACAAAACCATGAGCCACGAGATCAAACAACAAACAAAGACACCTTCCACGCAAGAGATCTACAAACGAATATGTGCAATATTCCTCAACAAGGAAAAGCTACAAAAGAGACTTTCAAGAGGATATGAAAGCTCCAAATAATATATGAGAGTAATTACAATGCGGGTTGAATGCTTATAAGAGCAAAGCCCTAAATGAGAAAGGGATCAAATCATGACAAGTGTCAACTTCACATGAGATGAGACATAATGATCTAATATTAACTTAATTAATAAAGAAATCCTAAGTTTAGCTTAAGTGTATGAGAATAAATTAGAGTAATAATCAATTAAAGATTAATTAATTATTAGCTAATGCATGATTTCTCTAACAATTCACTGTTGGGAAAAATTCATCACATTTTGTGGCAATGAATTGGTCGTGGTGAATTTTACTTGAGGTGAATTTGTATGGCAGTGAATTTTTCCTATGGTGAATTGTTGGTAGTGAATTTTCCCATGGTGAATTTTCCTAATGCCAACATATGCATATAGTGGTAAACTCATACACACATCTTGTAAGAATAATGTGACTATCTCATGTATGCATCGCATATGGGTGATCCCATAATAATGAGTTCTAGTTTTTGGTCAAAATAGGACATTGAAATCAACATTTTAAACTAAATCTTTAGCTTCTAACACTTACAGCATTTAAACTATTAACAATTTGAAGATGATGTGAACTAGTGATTGTGACGATTTGTGTGTAAATTTTAAATATATTTTAAAAAAGTAGAAATAAATTATGATTTTCTAATGTAATTTTTAATAAATTATTTTTTATAGTAAAAAATATTTAAAAACATTTGCATTCATATCATGATGCATAAATTTTTTGTAGAAAGGATAAATTATAATTTATAAAATATAGATTTGTAACATTAATATCTACTGCATGGATATTTTTTCATATTTTTTTGTTGTATATATTTTTTAATCAATTTTTTAGGTCAGAGTAATTATAATTTGGATGTAGGTGTATTTCATAACACATAAATTGTTTCGTATATCAAAATTCAATTTTTTTCACTAAAATAAGGGCATTAATACCTAATGCTAGAATATTTTTTGGTTTCTTTTTGAGCATTTTACTATTTTGTCATATGTGTAGAATAGAGAACTTAATTTTCAATGAAAAAATCATGTTCATTCAAAATTAGAAATTAAATATATATAAAAATAAAAAAATATAGTATACTTATTGGAAAGTTCATTTGAGGTCTATGATCTCACAAACTATCTTTTCAAGTTCATTCCATTTGGAGGTCCAAATTGAGGCATGAAATTGAAATTTTTGAGTAAAATTTTAAGTGGACATTGAAAGTGGCTAGCCAAGGACCTTTGTTTGAAGTTTGTTTGAATGAAGGAACTTTCAATTGAATGTTTTTCCTTGATTCAAAGGTCCCTTCAAATGAAAAAAACAATATTAAATATTTCTAACAACGAACCTTCAAATGAAGGTCTAGTAATAAAATAATATTAAAAAAATATAGCTATCAACCTTTGAACAAAGGGATTTTTGACAGAAATTTTCCCTATCAAATGTTTATGGGAATGCCATATATATGAGGTCATTTTTGTGTGTTTTAAATAAAATAATTAAGAAAAATTCATTTTTTTGTTCTAAATTTTTGTAAGTGACATTTGGAAAATTTGTATTTTGGGAGACATTGGACAACAAGAAATTGCAAGAAAATACAACACTCCCACCATAGCAAAAAAACCAATAAAAAACTCCAAAAAAGGCATCCCCTTCTCTAATCAAGCCAACTTGACTCTGATACCAAATGTTGAAAATCATGATAAAACTTTACAATGAAAATATGTGGATAATTTCATGCATCCAAATAAATAGATAGCAATAAGTTATACATGTAAATAGACTACAATATAAATGCAAACCATAACTCAAGAATTACATGGAGAAACCCTTGCAGGAAAAAAATCCACACCCAAAGAGAACCAAGACTTGTATTAATCCTTCAAATGAGTTACATCAATACAACTTCTCCCTTTGAATCACTGCAAGAATTAATTACTTCACTAACCTATAACATAACTTGTTTACCCTTCAACTGAAGCACTAAATATATAGGCATAAGAGAAAACACAAATAAAAAATGATTTGTAAAACCATTTAGGCATAAATCACAAAGAAAATAAACTTCCTCTTCCACCTTGTGGTTTTATCCATTTTTTGATAATGTCCACATACAATCTAAAAAATATTATTCTTTATCTTTTCCAAGCTCACATTTAACTTCTTTTTAATACTCTTTCTAATTTGACAATTAGAAAACACTTTACAACTTATCATAGTTTCATTTAGCAACTTTCATGACAACTAAAAGATAATTAGAAATTACCAACTAATAATTAAAAAATAAAGTAAGATTAAGACATTTTGTCAAAATAAAAAAATAGCTATGAACCCAAACACAAAGAATGCTCTTCATTTATTTCTTTTAACTGAAGAATTCACAAAAAATTTCTTATGCATGGATGGAAAATCCCAATCCCTTTTTGAGAAATTTTCTGCCCTAAACTTTAAAAAAAATAAAAAAATCCCCTTTCTACCAATAAAGCTTCATTTTATAAATTCCCACTTTTTCCATAATTGATTCTTGAAAAACTTATTATTTTCTCCAAAATATTTTACTTTCCAATAGCTGTGAGTACGAGGATCCATCTACCATAATGATAAAAAATAAAATTATAAAGCTCTTCAGCATCCTTCGATGTTCAAAATCATAATTTCATCTTCATTATTTGTGTCTGAATAATACTTTCTCCAAGGCCATTGGTGTGCTTCGTGCAAATGGAAGAAATATCATTTTTTAAAAGTACAATATTGTGTGTTTCACCTCCTTCATTAGACATTTACCTTGTTTTTCTAAACTGCGGAGTGGAAGGCGGTTTTGGGTCGCTGGCATTAGTTTTCTTATGGGACATGTTAGATGACTTAGAAGGCTTCAAATTGGACTGATTTAATTCATTTTTTTTCTTAGAAGACAAGATTGGTCATTGATTTCATAGTTGAAGTTTTGTTCATTGATCTTGAAAATGATTCTTTGTCATTTTCAACCCTTGGAATATTTCCATGTTTTGAACCACTGACTAAATGTTGAATTACTAAACATCTTTGCCACCTTAAATACCTGAGAAGTCAGCATAGACCAGGTCCTTGCATTGCAACATCTAAAAGGACAATTCCATTGTTGTAGACATCAGATTTATCATTAAGCCTCGAGGTTCTTGCATATTCAAGGTCCATGTAACCAATAGTACTCATAACATATGTGCAGGTGAGAGTTTTCTTCAAGGAAATACATTTGGCAATTCTAAAGTCTAATTAATGTGCTTCAATGTTGTCATTTAAAAGAATGTTACATGTCTTTTCATTGCTGCCAACAATGTGTGGATTACAGTCATGATGAAGGTATGCTAAGCCATTGGCAATGTCGATGGATATTTGCAATCATGTCTATAAATTCATTTTTCATACAGCCAGAATATTGCACTTGCCTATAGATTGGCATTTAAACAACTTATGCATTTAAACAATTTATGGAAGTGTTGCAGGCCTCCAGGTGAACCTACACTTGGACATGCTTGTAAAGAAAATATCCATTATGTCATGCCCAAGAATTTTGCTAGAAAACCCAACAAGTTTTTTTTTTTCTAACACAATAATCAAACTAGTTAAGCTTAGAGATGTAACACTAAACATAATGTTGGTTGCACATTTTCATGAAATTATTTCTTAAAACAAGTGTAAAGGCCAACTACACAATTAGTTAACCATACCCTCATTGGGTTGGCTAAGATGAGCTTGGGAAGATTAAATTTTAATCATAATTTAGTTTTATAACCTTTGACAAGATGTTTCATTAGTATGCAAACCAAAACCCCACATAAGTCACAATATTATGATCATTTTAAATAACCCTAAAATTAGATTGGCTAAAGTTGATGATGATCACCATAAACATCCAACCTCTAAAATGATAACTACTCCCTAGGTTTTTAATTTCTATAAGATTTGAATGCAAATGTTGTAGGGTTTTGAAGTTAGCTCAAACTAAGTTGATTACATTATGTTTAAAAAAACCTTTAACTAAGACATCTTTATTTTCACTTTTAATTGGATTAAAATATCATTCAAAATGATAAATCCCTAATTAATAGTAGAACAAATTATCATTCTTTTCTCTTCTAAGTTCCTCACTTTTATTAAAAAAGGAACTATATTAACATTTCAACCCTCTATATGCTAAATGACTAATGTTTCAAATTTTATCTCCCCATCCAATTAAATAAAATTAAATAATACTTAATAGCATTGTGATCCTAATGTGGTAATTTATAGATACGATTTACTTAACAAATTAACTTTGATGAATCTCATAACTTAAATTTATAACTTTTAATTTAAATAAAATAACCTCAACCCTTATCCTTTTAAACAAATACATTAACATTTACTTTTCAATCAAACAAATCACTATTTAAAAAGATGCTTCAAAATTATCAATATTATTTAAACTCTTATATTCTAACTAAATAACTTAATGTGACTATTTTCATTCTTACCTTTTTAAATTCCAAGAATGGTAAGTTAAATCACGTGAGGGGGGTAAACGGGGTGAATTTGAACCTTTAGTTGTTATTAAATATTATTATTATTTTGGCATTGCATGATACTCGTGATGATAGCTATGCATCTCCTTCATTTAAATTAGTTTAAATATGCATGTAGCCATTTTTTTTATAATTAATCTATTTAATTTTTATTTTCTTATATAGATATAGATATAGATATAGATATAGATATAGATATAGATATAGATATAGATAGTGTACTCTCTTGACAGTTCCTTTATACATACCTTACAAATAGATCAAAACTTTACACATCTCTTGATTGTGAGAGATTGCAAAATAATTTCAACTATGCTCATATTAAACCTTAGATCTTGTACCAAACTTTGGTTCTTAAAAATATATTTTATATTTTTATTTGTATTATTTGTATTGGGATACATGTCATGTAGGGTTACCCTTATTGGAAATATTAAGCACTCACTAAATATTCCAAATAAAAAATATTTGATTATCTTTATAAAGAAAATGAATTACATCAAAGGGATTACCTTGTTTAATTTATTTATTTATTTATGGGAAACACCAAGACCTGAATTGCCTAGATATATATATACTAGTATACATATATTAAATATTAATATATATAAAATACGCTTGAGAGTTATCATTATCCAGGTGTCTATTGCAATGAGAAAAAATTATGAAAATAGGCGCCTAACCCAAACCATAACCCTAATTGAACTCTAATCCTAACCCTATCTCTAACCCTAATTGAATTGCAATCGTAATACTAACTAAAAGTAATGCTTAACTATATTTGAAAACTAATATATCCTAAACCTAATTGAATTATTTCCCTAATTATACCCTAACTTTGATTGAACTTTGATTGAACCCTAATCATAAACTCAATCCTTAGGAAACTTTAATACAAAATGAACACTTATTAAACTCTAACCCTAACCCTAATTAAACACTAACCATAATTAAATTGTAAACACCAAGACCTTAATTGCCCATATATATATATAAATATATTTATTTATTTATGGGAAACACCAAGACCTTAATTGCCCATATATATATATATGTTTATTTATTTATTTTGTGTGTTTATTTCAGTTATACAAGAAATTATTATTTTTATAATCAAATTCAATAATATAATAACATTATTATTAATAATAACTTGTGTATTTATTAATATCATTATTGACTTGAAGTAGTGTTAATATTATTTTAACCATTTTAATTTTATGTCATTGATTTAATACTAATTATTAAGAGCATTATCCATAAGTTTACTTGATCATATATTTATTTATTTATTTAATTAATTTTTATATTTATTTTAACAATATTTATTAAAAACACTTATAAGAAAATTATATATATATATATATAATATTGTTTTTAAAAAATCTCGCATTTATATAGTCAACATTAATATTCTTTCAATAAAACTCTCATTTATATAATCAACGTTAATATTATTTTGATAATATACTTACAATTTTATGAGATTCTATTAATGGTTATATTTTTGCATATTACACTTATGAATAAAATTTACCCCACGGTACTTATTCAAGGGTTCAAATAATCTTCAATAATTACTCACGTTCTGAGGGCCCACGTTTTACCATTTCCCAAATGATACATTTAATATTTTCCAGCAAATTAGTCAGTCGTGGCTGCAAGCGTAAACCACCGGTTATCCAATGCGTCAGATAATTATTGCTTTAAGTGGAAATGGCATTTAGGCTAATTCTGAAAATGTTGTAGGTTACGTTTTCTACAATCACTATTAATCAACGAAACCCTAAATCATGGTTTTTGTTTGAGAAGAAGGTATTCCACATTTAGGGGAAAAGATTGCACAGCGGCTGAGAAATCTCTCGGCAGTTTTAAAGAAGAATTTTCAGGAATTTTCGAGTGAGATGTATTTTATTTCTTACCTCTCATTTTGTTTACATCTCATTATCTTTATTCTTTTTCCCACCCTTTATACGGAGATGTGCATTTCAAAATATATATTAACTTGGTGTTTGAATGAGCCGATCTGTTGTACAGTAAGAAGGTTTACACCAGAGCGGACATAAGAGATTCACCTCTATCACTTGTCTTGATTTTTTTTAGGTTCACCAATGTTATTAAAGCTACTTCTGGCCAGAGTAGTTATGCTTCTTTGTTGAAATGAAATACACAACTTCTTGGATCTAATGACATGGATCTATTATTATTTAGACATGTTTAGATATAAAATTTCTTTCTTGCCACTGATTTCTTGTGCCAAGTGCAGCATAGGTTTTAATGAATTAAATCTCATTGTATCATTCGCACAGGGGAGGTCTCTCTAATATTTATTTCATTTCATATGTTTATTTATTTTGTTCACTAATTATATATATATATACTCAGATAAATTGTGTTATATTTAATGTACAGGTATAAAATTATCAGAATATATATTTTTTAAATAATATTAAAAACACATTATATATATATATATATATGAAACAGATTCATGAGTATTCTCTATTGTACTTAAATTATTGAGAAAATCACCATTTGAATTTGAGGTAGAATAATGTGGTAAAATTCTATTGTTGAACACCCTCTAATTAAGGAGAAATAATAGATGTTAATTAGTTTGTTATTTTTCCATCTTTTTTATGCATAATGGTAACTTGCAAATAGAAAATATTTACTCATTCCCATCTTCCTGGATGGTTCACACATCTAAAGGTTAACTAATAGTAAATAAAATATTTAGGAAATTTAAATTCTTTATAAGAACTTAGATTGTCTAACATTTAGTTGGTGAGTAATATCCTATTTTGCAACCTTCCAATCACAACTAACTTCTTTAATTTTTCTGAAATAGTATTACACTGAAATTTGTTTAGCTTATGTAATTTCTACTACCATCATGAATAGAAAGCAGTTTAATTTATTCTATTTAGTAACAACAAAGATCAAAGGTCTTTATAACCATAATAACCATTTATTTTTGCTAACCATATAACAATAACATTGCAGTATATGCTTTACAAATCAAATATCTCAAAAGAAGGTAAATGATTCCAATATCTCTCTCAAGAATATTACAAAGTATCATAATGCAAGCATTTTGAAAGAAGAGATTTTCCTTTCTTTATTAAATTGACTACCATTTTCCTACATAACTCTCACCATTACTACAATACATAGAAACTAAATGACTAAAAAACCAATACATAAGGTCTTGCTCTCCACCCCACCATAATGGCATCATGGAGCCTCATGGGCTCTAGCCATACCCTCGAGAAAGGAATTTTTTTCTAGCTCCATGATGATAAATGAATCCCTCTCTCTCTCTCTCTTACAAGGAATGAAATAACGTAACTTCTAATTACATGGATTTAGACTCTTCACTCTTCATATTCAACAATATGAATACAATCATTCAACCACCTTAAAAATAAACAAGGGGGAATGAAAGTAGTGAAGAAATTATCTGTCTTCATTTGATAAGGGGGGAAATTTAACTCTTTTGTCCTTCCTTTCCCTTCCTCCACAAGCCAAGCCACCTTGATCACTATCTCCCAAGAAGTCCCCTCTCCTATTCTCATCCTCTTTCTAATCTCAATTAGAATTCTCCAAAAGGAGAAGTGAGTAACACTCCACCGATCCTACCTCTCCCAGTTATATAGGAGTTTCAACTTGCAACTTTTGGGGTGGAGGTGTGGAGTGTACCTACCTCTATCAATGAGAGTTTTTTCCTTATTAAAGATGAAACATGCACTTGGACAACCCCTCCATCTTTTCATCTCATCCTCTCCTCAAAACTCGTCACTCTCCATTATGAGAACTTTTAAGGGGTCAAATCATGTCCTTGGGGCACTATCATATGCCCACTTGACCCCTACCACTATGGTATAGACCCTAGGGGGTTTATTTTCGCATCTCAACAAAGGAAATTGACCAACCCTCTTTAAAGGCCCATTTAAGGACGCATCCAAAATTCAAATTTGAATAATTGTTCTTAACCCCTAACACCACTTATACCTAGATGAAACATAATTAAATACAATCACACCACAAAAATAAATTATCCCTTTAATATCAAACCTCACCACCTTAATCTACCAACACATTAACTTCATAACCTCAACAAGACGTCTTTTCAAATTGCTCAATGGTTTTCCTTTCTCGCATTGGCTCCCTACTTTCCTGCACATTACCAATGTGATCATAAGAACAATCATGTTAATTTGATAGTTGAAACAAAATTTAATTGTACAATAATTCCATTTTCAATCTCAATTCATATCCATAATTTACAAGTACGTATTCCACCTTCATGGTAGTGACAATAAAACATAATGTCAAAATGAAATGCCAGAATATTTCCAAAAGATCTCCTTACTTATCATTTACAATATATCCAATCATCAACTTAAGAAACTCATATAACAAATTAGGTTTGTATTAGGTACATATGAGGCAGGGCCTTACACATTGCCCATTTCCATATCAATTTTGATGGTATCAATGATCCTAAACCAACACCACAACCTAGTGGTTCGCCCATCATACTAAAAAATGCCTCAATGCCTTTCAAAGTTTTTGGGTGCAATACTCTTTGCATATTCATCAAACATACTAAATAGATATTGTTCAATATTTCCCCTACACATGGGACTTATTTGGTCACTAATCACATGTTTTAGATGTCCTTGAATGAAGTTCCTATTATTTTTTGTAGCTTAGATAGTTGTTATCTCCATTCCCAAGATATTTAATTAATTTATTAATTTTTCTAGACTTCTAGAAAGGAGTGAGTTGTTCAGATAATTATTTAATTAATTAATTGATTCCTCTAGAGACTTGTAGAATCCAGTTAGTTACGGTTGTTAGAGTCTATTTAATCTTAGCCATTGATTGAGATTAAATCATGGCCATTGATTTTGCAATGAGAAAAGTATAAAAGGGGATCAATGGGCATTTTGAGAATACACACTTGAGAAAGACTTGTAGTGATAGCAATGAGATTTGTAGTGAGAGAAAATACTCTTGCAGTGATAGCAAGGGCATAGTGATAGTGTTGGGGGCAACAATAGTGGAGTTTTCAGCAGAATAAATTAAGGGAAGAATTTCCGGAGAAGAATATTGTCATAGCTCTGCCAGTAAGAGGCAAGCAGTTTATGTATCTCTTAATTTGCTAAAGTTTAATAAAATTCCTCATCTGCAGTACTAATTTTCCCTTCAGGGTTTTTCCAGGGACAATTTGTCCAAAAATATTGTGTTCATTATTGTGCATGTTTTCTTCTCTATTCCTGTAAGTTTATTTGTGAAGTTGCAGTTGTGTTATTTTTCAATATTTGTTGTGAATTAATTTTTGGTAGTCAAATAATCTATATTAGATAGGAGATTAATAATCAGTAATTGTAATAGAATTTTCACATGGTATCAGAGCTGATTTGAGGGCAGACAAGGGTCAACACAGGAAGGAAAAATTGAGGGTTTATAAAATTTAGTGCTACCTCTTCAGAATTATTTTATTATTATTATTATTTTATTTTGAGATGGCCTCAACATGTTTAAGAGATCATAACAGATTAGATGGAGCCTCAAATTTTGGTGTCTGGAAAGCCATAATTTCTTTATTGTTGAAAGAGAATGGTATCAAGGAATATGTAACCTGTGTTGTAGTTGTACCTACAGATCCAACACAACGCTCAACATATAAGGAAGATGCGAAGGTGAGGAGGTTGATTCTTGACGGTGTCAAGGACCATATTGTTCCACATATCACAGAGTTAGATATAGCGAAGAAGATGTGGTACACCATTATGAATTTGTACCAAAATGCTACCACTAACTTGAAGTTGATTCTTAGAGAAAAGCTGAGGAATATCTGGATGAACAAGGGAGAAGACATTACAAGTTACCTCACCAGACTCAGACTTATCAAGGATGAGTTGGTAGGTATTGGAGATAAACCAGATGATGATGAGCTAGTGCAGATAGCCCTAAATGGGTTTACTAAGCAGTGGGATGTCTTTGTTCAAGTTATCAATTGACGAGACACCTTACTGAGTTGGGATCGACTATAGAGTGACTTCACTCAGGAGGAGCTTAGACTAAGTCTTGTCAGTAGAACCAATAGTAAGAGTCATAAAAGTGATGCAGAACAAAAAATGTTGCCCTAGCAAGAAAGGGGAAAGCGAAGAAGGGGTCAAGCAAATGATCAAATCCACAAAGTGAGAAGGACTTGTCGAAGATCAAGTGCTATGGGTGCCATGAGTTTGGCCACTATGTCAGAAATTTCCCACAAAGGAAGAAGAACAAAAGAAAAAGGAAAGAAGCAAATGGTAGCTTTAGCAAGTGCAGATGATCTCTCTAGAAGAATGGAGGATGAGTTTGCACTCATAGCTTGTATGGTTAGCTCAACCTCACAGGGTGTTTAGTATACAGACAGTAGGGCATCATTTCATATGACAGGAGTTAGAGAGATCTTCTCCAGCTATAAGGAGGAGGACATCAAAATCCAGATTTCTATGGGGAATATGTCTAAGCAAAATCCAGTTGGGAAAGGGATTGTTCTATTTCAGAGGCAGAATGGCAAGCTAATTCCCATTCATGATGTGTTACATGTGTTAGGCCTGGGTATGAATCTAATTTCTGTATCCATCCTTCAAGATAAAGGCTACAATGTACTCTTTAGAGGGGTGAATGTGTTAATCAAGCATAAGGATTGTAAATTGTAGCTATTGAAGTTAGGAGTGGCGAACTTTACAGGTTGCAGTTTGATACTCATAAAACAATGATGGGAAACAGTAATTCTAGAGATCAAGGAGAACTATGGCATAGGAGGATGGACCATATAAATCATGGAGCACTTAAAATGCTTCGTGAGACAGTGACAAGTGTTCCAGAGGTGAGCACAAAACATAATGATGTATGTAAGGGATGTGTGTTGAGGAAGTTTGTGAAAGTAACTTTTCCAAGGAGTGACACTAGATCCAAGGGTGTTCTTGACCTAGTACATTCAGATATATGTGGACCAATGTCGATGAAGTCTCTCAAAGAATATGAGTACTTTGGTACTTTTATTGATGATTTCTCTAGGAAGACCTAGGTATACTTCTTGAAGACCAAGGATGAGGTTTTCAGTCACTTCTAAGAGTTCATAGCTCTTGTGGAGAATTCGACATGGAGAAAGTTAAAGGTTCTTCGATCAGACAGTGGAGGCGAGTACAAAGGGAAAGAGTTCGAAGAGTTCTATACCAGGGAAAGAATCAAGAGAGAGTGGACTGTTCCTTACAAACCACAACAAAATGGAGTTGTCGAGAGGAAGAATCAGTCTATATCGGAGGCAGCAAGGGCTATGCTATATGACCAGGATATGCCACATTACTTATGCGTAGAGGCATGCAATACAGTAGTAGACATACAGAACAGGGTTGCATATAAGGTATTAAGCAAGATGACACTAGAGGAGGCGTTCTCAAGGAAGAAGCCAGATGTTAGCCAGTTCAGGATATTTGGGAGTTTGGCATATTGTCACATTCTGGGGCCAACATGTTCCAAGTTAGATCAGACTGCAAAGAGGGGGTACTTTGTTGGGTACAGTGAAATGTCAAAGGCATATAAGATATTTATTCCAGGGACTAGGAGGATTATAGTCAAGCGTGATATCAAGTTCATGGAGGACAAAGAATTTAGGAGGTCCAGAGATTTTCCAACAAATAATCAAAGTGAGTAGCCATCAAAAGCTCCAATGATGGTGCAACTAGATCAGGGGAAACAAAGCTTGAGTAGAGTTACTAGTACAAGCACAAGCTTAGGTGTTGAGAGCTCATAGAGTATGGAGGAGTAGATGTAGTAGATCCTAGAGATGCATCAAGGAGACATGGAGGTTGATACCTCATCCTCTATAGTTGGTAGCAAGAACCAACTGACACATATGGATACTCAGGAGTTTGTAGGAGCTCCTAGGATGAGTAATAGACAATGAAGACAACCAGCCAAGTATAATGACTATATGGCATTAGTTAGTCAGTTAGTAGATAGTGAGCCTTCTAGCTATTAAGAGGCCACACAACAATAGGTGTGGCAAGATGTGATGGTTGAGGAATATACCTCAATAGTGCAGAACAATGTGTGGGAGGTTGTGCCTAAACCAACAGATAGGGCAGTGGCTGGATCACGGTGGATCTATAAGATCAAGCATGGTGCAGATGGTAGCATTGAGAAATACAAGGCACGGTTTGTGGCCAAGGGGTTCTCTTAGAAGGAGGGTATTGACTATGAGGAGGCATTCACTCTAGTGGTTAGGTATACTTCTATACAAGCCGTGATCTCACTTGCAGCACAAATGGGATGGCAGATCCATTAGATGGATGTCAAGATGACGTTTCTTAATGGTGAATTGAAAGAGGAGGTATACGTAGAACAACCAGAGGGATCTGTAGCACACAATAATGAAACCCACGTGTGCAGATTGAAGAGAGCTTTGTACGGACTCAAGAAGGCTCCTAGGGCATGGTATGAGCGCATTGATAAATACTTGTAGGGAATGGGTTTTGTGAAGAGTGAAGTGGATGCTAACCTCTACTACTTGGTGGTTGAGGGTGAGATTCTCATTCTTGTTCTATATGTGGATGACTTGTTTTTTAAAAGGTTCACTATGGGTCATAGAGGAGTGCAAGAGGGACCTTGCAACAGAGTTTGAGATGAAGGATTTGGGGCTTATACACTACTTTCTAGGCATGGAGGTATGGTAGATAGATGGAGAGATTTTCCTTGGACAAGGGAAATATTGCATCAAAATCTTGAGGAGGTTCAAGATGGAGAATTACAGAGCCATGTCTACTCCTATGATCATGAATTGGAAGAAGGTAGACACATCCAGGGAGAAGGATGTAGATCCCACCTTATATAGATAGTTGATTGGATTTCTCATGTATTTGGTCAACACCGGACCAGATATATTGTTTGTAGTAAACTCTCTTAGTCAGTTCATGGTTGAACCGATGAGAGTGCATTGGACATCGGCAAAACATGTGTTGTAGTATTTGCATGGTACAATCGAGTATGGGATCATATATGCTCGAGCTAATGGTATCAGGTTGATAGACTATACTAATGCAGATTGGGAAAGTAGTACAACAGACAAGAGAAGCACTTTAGGGTGTCACTTCAGTTTGGGATCAGGAGTTGTCTCTTGGTACAACAAGAAGCAGAAGTCTATGGCTTTGAGTTCTGCAGAAGCATAATACATAGTAGCTAGTATGGCGACATGTGAGGCGATATGGCTTCGGAAGTTGCTGGTGGCCTTTTTTGGTCAGAGGGTTGAGACTACAGTGAGACACCGCGACAATCAGAGTTGCATCAAATTGTCTAAGAATCTGGTGTTTCATGATAGGTCTAAGCATATAGACATCAGATATCACTTCATCAGGGATTGTGTATAGCATGGGATTGTTCAACTACAGTATATACCTACAGATCAATAGGTAGCAAATATTTTGACTAAGGCATTAGGAAAGGAGAAATTCATCTTCTTCAGAGATAAATTTGGTGTCATGTAGAACACCTTCCTCGCTAAAAGGGAGTGTTAATTTTTGTAGCTCGGATAGTCGTTATCTCCATTCCCAAGATATTTAATTAATTATTTAATTTTTCTGGAGACTTCTAGAGAGGAGTGAGTTGTCCAGATAATTATGTAATTAATTAATTAATTTGTCTAAAGACTTCTAGAATCCAGTTAGTTACGGTTGTTAGAGTCTATTTAATCTTAGCTATTGATTGAGATTAAATCATGACCATTGGTTTTCCAATGAGAAAAGTATAAAAGGGGATCAATGGGAATTTTGAGAATACACACTTGAGAAAGACTTGTAGTGATAGAAAGTAGATTTGCAGTGAGAGCAAATAGTCTTGCAGTGATAGCAAGGGCACAGTGATAGCGTAGGGGACAATAGCAGTGGAATTTTCAGCAGAAGAAATTGAGGGAAGAATTTCCAGAGAAGAATATTGTCGGAGCTCTACCAATAAGAGGCAAGCAGTTTATGTATCTCTTAATTTGCTGAAGTTTAATAAAATTCCTCATCTATAGTATTGGTTTTCCCTTCAGGGTTTTTCCAGGGACAATTTGTCCAAAAATATTGTGTTCATTATTGTGCATGTTTTCTTCTCTATTCCTATGAGTTTATTTGTGAAGTTGCAGTTGTGTTTTTTTTCAATATTTGTTTTGAATTAATTTTCGACAGTCAAATAATCTTTATTAAATAGGAGATTAATAATGAGTAATTGCAATAGAATTTTCACAGTTCCATGTGCATACCACCTAGAATTGGCATTGTTATCACCATCAGTGAGCCAACCTACTTCTCGAACAATAATGGATATATTAAGGAAGCCCGCTTTCCTTGGAGACTATTTTAGAGTATCAAAATTTGCATCAAATACATTTGAATACTGGCTGTCCCATCGGTTAGTGGTTGGCTGTTACCATCAAAGAAGGAAAATTCAATAGGAACATGCTCATTACCACACCAATTTAGAAATGGATACTCTGTGTCATGAGATCACGGACTTCGGCTTGAAATCCCCAGTTGATGGGACTGGATTTGTGTCAAGGTCACAGATTGCTCGATGACATATCTCACTATATTAGGCACACAAAAATATTAGCATTTGAAATGATTGTTCCATCTGCAAAATCCCATCTTGTCTTTGGTCTACACATCCTCCGAAAGCCAACGCAATGCCGTGTCCAGAAGATGGTCGTTTCTTGTAAAATGGTCTGAAACCAAGATTCCCTATCAACAATGATTATAAATTTCTTTCAAAATTCGATCAGTATCGATTATATCAGGAGCATACAGATTACCATTACTCTTGCTCCAATACCAGATTCACTCAACTCATTTCCAAACTCCCAGGCATGTATCTTATAATTATAATCAAATTCTGAGCGTTTTTTGAATCCAATAACGAAATCCTCATAGCTGACTGTCTCCCATGAAGACTGCAATATAACCATGAAAACTATCCTTTTCTCTACTGAAAGATTAGAATTTCCATTTGACAAGTGAATAAGAACCTAGATCATGTATGTCATAAATCCATTCCACCAATGTTTGGACCAGACAATTTAGCACAAATCTTTAGGTTTCTTCACACGACTTCAATGGTAATGGAGCTTGAGTGTACCTGTATGTTGATAGATACATCTAGAGCTCTTCTGAAAATCTTTCACAGAGACAATTCCAACGACCTATTGATACCTGATATCTTAGCTTGAATACAGATGGATAATCATGCTATTTGAATTAGCCTGAGAATTGATGGATGTCGAGACGCTTGTTTTGTATTGAACAAGATATGTGGTGGAGGAGCTTGCTAATAAAATATGTGTGACTAGAGAAGCAAGAGATAATACCTAGCAGCACAACTGAGAATTTATTTTGCAGCGTATCATCAAATCGATTCTGTATGCATCCTTATTCCTTTATCTTTTTTATGGTGGTGGATGTCTGTACTATGTTGCAAAGCTTCCATATTAGTATAGAGCAGAGAGGACGCAAGGAGAGTTGAGGAATCTGGAGTTGCATTTGCAAATTGAAATTATCCTGCTGTTTGAAGCCCTTCAAACAAATTTCTCTTATATATATCCATCAATCATGGCAGCCATAAGATAAAACGGTTCATGTGCTTCGTCTGTGCTTCCTTGAGTTGTCTTCATAGGTCATGCAACATTTTCGGCTACGTCGGGCTTTCGAGTGGCTTCCTCAACTCTCTCGGGTACCTCCAATATTCACAAACCTTTTACGTAAAGCTTGGATGTATTCATAATATTCCAATATTATGAGAAAAGTGTCGAATTTTTATGTGGTTCTCACAACCATTTTTCGACTCGAAAGAGTTTCTAAAACCTCTTCAAACTTCCGATGCATTAACATTTCCTTTTTATTTTTTCTCTTAAAATGAATGTCCAGTTCTTAGGTAGTTCTCACAATCACGTTGTGATTGGGTTTCAACAAGCTTTTGAAAATCTTTTCAAAGTCCGATTCAATTTTATAATCTGATGAAATTTATAAAATTTAGATAGTTTTTTTAAGATCAAATGTGTTTTTCAAAAAGTTTTCTAATATTTAAAGCTTCAACTTAGAAATTTAATAACCATGAAGATGAAAAAATAGATTTTTTTAACTACTTTTAAGTGAATGTTTATATTTACATGAAAATTTAACGAGTTGGTGTCTAACAAGTCTAGAGAATAAACTATCATTTATTTTTTCTTTAGGTATCTAAAACTCATATTTTAACTATTTCCATAAACTACCTGCCAAAAATTTAAACCATTTAAATCTTCTAATCGAGAAGGTGTTTTGAGATGAAATTTTTTCTTAGTATATTTAATTGTTTTTGGCTTGATAGGATCAAAATGAGTGAAGGATTAGGCAAAATTCACCTTATATGACCACATAGGTAAACCAACATTTTCAAATGGACAAATGATATGAGTCTGAGGTATAAACAAACTTGTATCCCCTAAGTTATGACCATTACCAATTTGTAGACAAAGTTTAATTAGGATTATTCAATTATGGGGGTAACACATTTATATCATATGTTTAAACTAATTGATAATATTGATGCCAAAATAATCACTATAAAAGAGTTCAAAAATCACATTAAGTTGTAAAGTATTTTTAAGACAAGCTAATGTTTTAAAATGGTATAAATCTAACCAAAAATAGAGTCAAATGACATTGGAATCATCCTTATATGCCTTAAGAAGATACACAAAATGAATACCTCTTAGTAGAGTGTTACATCAACAAAGATAAAAGAAAATATAATTTAAAAAAAAAAATCAATATATAAATCTCTAGAAGTGGATCAAAGATACTAAATTCTTATTAAGTAAATTTGATAAAGTGAAAGTGTCCCATGCCTATAGAGAAGCCAATAAAGTGGCTGATTACTTCACCAATGAAGGGGTCAAGAAGGGTGGGGAAAACACGTGGAGGAAGAATGACTTCCTCCACCCTGATGTGAAAGCACTAATTTATTATGATTCAGTGCATGGAAGAGAAGTTTGTCTTCATCATGATAAAGCGGATAAATATTAGGTACGTCGATTTCATTAGATTTGATGGGACTGACGTCATTTTCCTTTTCAAGAAGAGTCCTCGACACGCTTTCTGAGTGTTTAACAAAAGATGCCTAATTAGGACCCAGAGCAACAGTAGGGTTTTGTTTTACAGAGTTCTAAAAATGGGAGGAGAAAGAAAATGTGTGGAGCCGAGCAGCTTTAAGGAGCATATAAAGAATGACAAAGCTTGGGAAAGAATTGAGAAGGGAGGCTTAGTCCTGTATTTGGAAAAGCTCCATGGTACTGATGAGGGGATGCTGGACTATTTTGTTAAAAACTGGAAAAATGGAGAGATTGTGTTGTTTGGCAGGAATGTTAAGCTAAATGAAGATTTAATCGGTGAGATAACTGGTCTTTCGACAGAGGGTGTGAAATTTTATTGGGACCGTTGGTTCTCTGATGAAGCGTTTATTAAATTTCCTAAAAAAAACAAGGAGAAAGCTAAGTTGGTTAAGGTTGCCAATAGCTACTTTGATGTGGAGTCCATCAAATCCATATGGAGAAAAGTTTTAAGAGTTATTATGGAGTATATTATGGTTGACGGCCGCTTCACCAGAGTGTATGGTTACCACTTTGCTATTCTGAACCACTTCCATCACAAGGTTCGTATCTCCTTGCCTTTTTACTTATTTTCTTCTTTGAAGAATTGCCTTGATGAAGTTGAAAGAAACCCTAGGAAGAATGCTATTATTCACCTTGGTCTTGTCAGGCTCATATTTGAGCATTATCAAAATTTACCTACTTTGCCTAAAACTATTGATCTTAGAGATTTGGATGATGAGGAAACTGAAAGTAGTAGGGAAACTGTCCCCCGGGCCCCCCTTGCTTGTACCCCTGATGGTCCTAATACCTATACTCCTCAGTCCCGGTCTTGTCAAAAAGCCCTTAAGCTTTTTGCTCTGCCGTCGTGTCCTAAGCTGCAGCCTCTACTTGAGTGCCCTAGCACGGGTTTTGCTTCGCCGCCCTGCCTTAATCCCCAGCTACATCCTGGCTGTCCTACTCCGGGTTTGGTCTCTGGTCTTAAAGGTACCTCTATTACTAAACTTGTCTCATATTCTGGGAATTCCATGGAAATTATTTCCGACAAACCTATGGTCAGTAAGGAGTCGGTTCCTAGTGTCCCTGCGTCTGGTAGATTTGGGAATGCCCCTTATGATTCCCCTAATCAAGATGAAATTAATTCGGCCTTGAATAAGCTCTATCCTGAGGATATTGTGGGTGTGGCGGAGAAAAGTATGGATGGTCTTTCCACTGTTCTCAAGTGGACCCAGAAGGAAATCTATGATTTGAAAGGCTGTAATATGGACCTAAGCAACAGGGTCAAGGATTTGGAGCAAAAGATGAGCTGGAGTTGTAAAGAGGCTGAAGGATAGGAAACCCCCTTACCTAGGAAAAGACAGCTTTCACAGGAGGAAAGATTGACCAGTATCGAGTGCAATATATCCAAGATTGGCCAAAATATTAGGGCCACAGTGGCGAACAATCACAAAATTTCCAAGCATAACACCATCATCATCAATGCTATGGTGGAAAAGCTCAAAATAAATCAAAAGGGTTCGCTGGTTGTGGATTTGGATGCGGACAGAGGTGGCTGCAGATCTGCTGATGAAGGGATTTCTACTTGTACTCGGGCTAACACTAAGAGGAAGACCTCGACTTCATCACATACGGCTCAAATCCTCAAGCAGGGGTTATAGGATATGAAGGATGTTGAATTAGAAGCTGAGGAGTTGCTGAACACCTTGGTGTAGGGTGGTCGTTGTTGTTTCTGGTTTTTTTGGGGTGGTCCTTTTTTTGGACCCTGCTGTCTTTTTGCTGTCTTTTCCTTTGTGGGACAGTTGTCTATTCGTTTGGACTTTTTTTGTTATCTTTTGTTGTTTAAACTCTGCGGTTTTAGGTCTCTGTAAAACTTGTTTTTTCCTTTTCAAAAACATATTTCAAGATTATTTTGTAACATTCTTATAAATTTATGATGAGAGAAATTTAAAATGAGATTTTTTAAATTCAGATGTTTATATGTATTTTCATTCTTTTTTTTGTGTTACATTATCATCCCCACCAATGTATTTTTCACACACACACAGATATATTCTATCTAGATTTAATAATTTTAATGAGACTTGAGTAAATACAAATTTTACATAAACTATTTAAATGCTACCAATATTAATATATTCTCACAATCCTTCTCAACAAATTCATTACCTAACATGGTGACCATGATGAGTGTGGATCTCACACACACACACACTCACAAACACACACAATAATTTTAATGAGACTTGAGTAAATACAAGTTTTACATAAACTATTTAAATGCTACCAATATTAATATATTCTCACAATCCTTCTCAACAAATTCATTACCTAACATGGTGACCATGATGAGTGTGGGTTTGGTTGTTTAGGAAAATACAAAGTAATTATCGTGAAATTACTTTTATAGATATATATTTTTAATCTTCGCATTTGATTTATTTTATTCTCAATGCTTGTGCATATAATCTATTTTATTATTTTAAATAGTAAAATGATTCAAAATTTAAACATTTAAAATTCCAATACGTGTTATATTTGATGATTCCTATAATAGATAAATTCATCCCCATTTCAAGTGTTGTCCCTTCTTAAAATTTAATTGTCCTTCAATATTACTAGAGAATCTAGGTTTTGTAATAGAATTCCTAAGCTACATTAGGTCCTTTTTCAATTGACTCCTTACAATTAACAATGGTACAACTATACTACTTTTTCTTCTTTTAGTTTCATCTTTTTATATGGTGTGAATACAATTATGTAATATTACAATAAAAATGAAATATTTATAATAAAAAATTTCCTTTTATTTTTTCTCTTGTTATGGAATAAATGTAATTATGTAATATTACTATATTTTTCTACATAATATGAGAATGAGAATAACAATGAAACTTAATTCTATAGAGAATTTTATATCTATAACTAATAACTCACTCTTTAAGATGTCTTTTAAATAATATATACTTAAGAAAATAATTTATGGTAGATTTCAAATAAGAGATGAATATTATACATTTAGAAATAAAATAAGGATAAAATTCTTAATTGTTAATTTTTTTAAAATAATATATATAAAAAATAGTTCATCTTCATATAATGCATATTTTGGGTAAGAGAACAAGAAAAATATATAAGTATTTTTTAAATTTTAATTATTAATTAAATAAGTTTGTTGATTCTTATATAATATTTAGTTATATTTTTATATTTTATTGTCAAGATTAATTTGTGTATAAATATGTTGATCTTGATCTCTTTATTATAGTTAAATTAATTATTCAATAAATAATTTTCTCAAAATTTAATGCAATAAGAAAAAATTAAATTTTAGATTATAATATATTGAACATGCCAAACAAAAAATCATATATTAAAAATTATTAATTTACAATTATATAATAATTTAAGTAGTTGAAAAACATATTCTTTTAATATTCTTCAACATATACTAATATCCATCAATTGATTAATAAATAGGAAGAAGAGATATAATTTTCACATAAAAGACAAAGTAAACAAATTTCATTTATACACATTATAAAAAAAAAAATTATTAAATTTTGAAGCATAACTTAAAAATATTAATAATAATAAATTTATTTTTATTATAAACATGATTTAAAAGAGATAATTTGCTATGTTTTTATGTACAATGGGTATATACTACAATATTATTATTTATTCTTCTCATAATGAGATAAATATTTATTTACAAAAGTCATGGTTTTCATAATTTTAGTGAAAAGGTACTAATCAATTTTTAATAGTAATTATATTTTGATGGAAGAAGGTGCATTTAAACTTATATTCTAGGCGGGAATTGCAAACAAATGCACTTTTATAGGCATGGTTGTTCTAAAAGACTCATCTATGTCTATCTCATCTTTAGTTCTCCAATCAAAGAAGTGAAAGAGATGTGCTAATGCAACCTCAATAGTAGCAATGCCCATTGAAGCACCAGGGCAACCTATCCTTCTTGACCCAAAAGGTATCATTCTTAACTTTGAATCTTTGATTATATCAAAAAATTTACCCATAAATCTCTTAGGCCTAAATTCAAAGGGATCTTCCCATACTCTTGGATCTCTTCCTATAGCCCAAGGATTAACTATAATCCTTGTTCTTGCTAGTATCAAGTAGTCATGATGTGGACCTTCCACTATACAGGATTTTGTAGATTCATGGGGGATGAGCAAGGGGCCTAGTGGATATAATCTTAAAGTCTCTTTCACCACACAATGCAAGTATTCCATACTTAAAATATGATAATCTTTTATTTTTTCATCCTTTTTTATTATAGAATTAATTTCTTTAATTAATTTCTTCATCACTCTTGGGTTTCTCAATAATTCACTCATTGCCCATTCCAATGTAGTTGTTGATGTATCTATTGCAGCAACAAACATTTTCTATACACATGCATAGATTAATTCATATAAATAAATACATATAATCAATAGAAAGTGATGTAGCCACTAAATTATAATATATAATAAAAATCAATACCTGCTTCTCATAAATAGGGATCACACATCTACAAAGGAAATTGGTGTTAATGAACTACACATTTTAAGCTAAGAAAAGATATGGTTAATAACACATGCTTTAACATTTGTTACATAACTTCTGGGCTAAGGCTTGGATTAATCACTTGACTCCTAAAATAAATATGTTCTATTGGATTATGCTACAAAATAAAATTCTCACTCTGGATAATCTTGGAAAAAGAGGAATTCAATTACCAAACAGGTGTTATATGTGCAGGAATGATGCTAAGACTGTTAATCATCTTTTCCTCCACTGCCCTTTTGTTTTGAATATCTGGGGTAAAATTCTTGTGCTTCTATATGTGGTCTAGATTTCCCCTATTTCTGTTGAAGATTTCTTTTCGCAGTGGAAAGCTCCTTCAAAAAATCCTTTTGTGTCTTTGTATATTTGGAAGGAAAGGAACAACAGAGTGTTTAGGGATAAGGAGATGTTGGAAGGGGATTTGCATGCTATGATCGTTAGAGCTATAAAGGAAAATTTATTTGTAATCCCAAGAAAAATGGTTGAGAAAGCTAGTTGGTCTCCTTACGACTTTGCCATAGCTAAAAAGTGGAACTCAAAATTAGTTGGGGTAAATGTCACCAAACGTGTTGTTTGTGGGAGAGAGAATGCTAGTTGGTTGTTGTCACCTTTGGGCTGGGTGAAATCCAATTTTGATGTTGCTGCTAAAGGCAACCCCGGGAAAGCTGGTAGTGGATTTGTTTTAAGGGACAACTCCGGTGCTTTTATTGTGGCTTTTGCTATGGACATCAGCACCCAAACTAATCATGTTGTGAAAGCTGTTGGGGCTTATCATGCGGTTAGTTTAGCTTTAAAGATGAACATGAAATGTTTTTGGTTGGAGGGTGATTCAATGAATATAATAAATTGCATTTTAGGGCTTACCCCCCCTCATGGACTATCAAAAAGTGGATCAAAGATACTAAATTCTTATTAAGTAAATTTGATAAAGTGAAAGTGTCCCATGCCTATAGAGAAGCCAATAAAGTGGCTGATTACTTCGCCAATGAAGGGGTCAAGAAGGGTGGGGAAAACACGTGGAGGAAGAATGATTTCCTCCACCCTGATGTGAAAGCGCTAATTTATTATGATTCAGTGCATGGAAGAGAAGTTTGTCTTCATCATGATAAAGCGGATAAAGATTAGGTACAGTCAATTTCATTAGATTTGATGGGCCCAACGTCATTTTCCTTTTCAAGAAGAGTCCTTGACATGCTTTCTAGGTGTTTAACAAAAGATGCCTAATTGGGACCCAGAGCAACAGTAGGGTTTTGTTTTACAGAGCTCTGAAAATGGGAGGAGAAAGAAAACGTGTGGAGTGGAGCAGCTTTAAGGAGCATATAAAGAACGAAAAAAGCTTGGGAAAGAATTGAGAAGGGAGGCTTAGTCCCGTATTTGGAAAAGCTCCATGGTACTGACGAGGGGATGCTGGACTATTTCGTTAAAAACTGGAAAAATGGAGAGATTGTGTTGTTTGGCAGGAATGTTAAGCTAAATGAGGATTTAATCGGTGAGATAACTGGTCTTTCGACAGAGGGTGTGAAATTTTATTGGGACCATCGATTCTCTGATGAAGTGGTCATTACATTTCCTAAAAAAGACAAGGAGAAAGCTAAGTTGGTTAAGGTCGCCAATAGCTACTTTAATGTGGAGTCCATCAAATCCATATGGAGAAAAGTTTTAAGAGTTATTATGGAGTATATTACAGTTGACAGGCGCTTCACCAGAGTGTATGGTTACCACTTTGCTATTCTGAACCACTTCCATCACAAGGTTCGTATCTCCCTGCCTTTTTACTTATTTTCTTCTTTGAAGAATTGTCTTGATGAAGTTGAAAGAAACCCTAGGAAGAATGCTATTATTCACCTTGGTCTTGTTAGGCTCATATTTGAGCATTATCAAAATTTACCTACCTTGCCTAAAACTGTTGATCTCGGAGATTTGGATGATGAGGAAACTGAAAGTAGTAGGGAAATCGTCCCCCGAGCCCCCCTACTTGTACCCCTGATGGTCCTAATACCTATACTCCTCAATCCCGGTCTTGTCGGAAAGCCCTTAAGGTTTTTGCTCCACCGTCGTGTCCTAAGCTGCAGCCTCTGCTTGAGTGCCCTAGCACGGGTTTTGCTTCACTGTCCTGCCTTAATCCCTAGCTGCATCCCTGCTGTCCTACTCTAGGTTTGGTCTCTGGTCTTAAAGGTACCTCTTTTACTAAACTTGTCTCATATTCTGAGAATTCCATGGAAATTCTTTCCGACAAACCTATGGTCAGTAAGGAGTCGCTTCCTAGTGTCCCTGCGTCTGATAGATTTGGGAATGCCCCTTATGATTCCCCTAATCAGGATGAAATTAATTCAGCCTTGAATAAGCTCAATCCTGAGGATATTGTGGGTGTGGCAGAGAAAAGTACGGATGGTCTTTCCACTGTTCTCAAGTGGACCCAGAAGGAAATCTATGATTTGAAAGGCTGTCATATGGACTTAAGCAATAGGGTCAAGGATTTGGAGCAGAAGATGAACTAGAGTTGTAAAGAGGCTGAAGGATAGGAAACCCCCTTACCTAGGAAAAGACAGCTTTCACAGGAGGAAAGATTGACCAATATCGAGTGCAATATATCCAAGATTGGCCAAAATATTAGGTCCACAGTGGCGAACAATCACAAAATTTCCAGGCATAACACCATCATCATCAATGCTATGGTGGAAAAGCTCGAAAGAAATCAAAAGGGTTCACTAGTTGTGGATTTGGACGCGGACAGAGGTGGCTGCAGATCTGCTGATGAAGGGATTTCTACTCGTACTCAGGCTAACACTAAGAGGAAGACCCTGGCTTCGTCATGTACAGCTCAAATCCTCAAGCAGGGGTTACAGGATATGAAGGATGTTGAATTAGAAGCTGAGGAGTTGCTGAACACCTTGGTGTAGGGCGGTCGCTGTTGTTTCTAGTTTTTTTGGGGTGGTCCTTTTTTTGGACCCTGCTGTCTTTTTTGCTGTCTTTTCCTTTGTGGGATAGCTGTCTATTCGTTTGGACTTATTTTGTTATCTTTTGTTGTTTAAACTCTGCAGTTTTAGGTCCCTATAAAACCTGTTTTTTCCTTTTCAAAAACATTTGTTACATAATATAATTTTTAAATTCAACTAAAAGATTAACTCAAATATTTTGAAGAAAATGGACGAGTTCTCTTAGTTGTTGTCTCTATAGTTTTAACTTATCAAATTAACTAAAAATTTTCTTCCCAATATATAAGGGAAAAACTTTATATGTTTAAAAACTTATATTTCATCATCTCATTTATATGGGAAGTGTTTAAGAGAAAGATTTTTTTTGAAACACTTCAACTATAGTTAAATTAGACTACAAAACATTAATTAAAAACATAAAAAAGAACATTAAATTTTAGAAAGTTTCATGTTTTATTTTCAAAAAATTATAATATTCTAATTATACTGCAAATATTATATTAATAATAGATAAAAGAGCATTAATTTTCAAAACTAATGATGTTTTTAAAGAAATTTTAATTACATTTGAATTAGATTACAAAATATATATTAAGAAACAAAAAAAGGGCATTAATTTCCAAAATTCATGAAATTTTAGTGCGATTATTTAGAAGGGAGATTATTATTTGGTATCAAGATAGTGGCTCAAACCTATGTCAACTTTGATAAATTTCACATTATGAAATGGTACATAATTCCAATCTCTTATTATTATTGATAATTTTCACATTCTTAAATATTTAGGCTATGTTGTATTATTTTATTTTTAATAATAGTAATATTTTATTAATTTTAGTTTTTATATTAATGTTTTAGTCATTTTATATTATATTTTCTCCTTTTAAATTTCTTCGTCTTTATCTAAATTCCTTCCATCTTATCTATTTTATTTTATCATTTACTTATTAATAATTATTGTAATGTTATATTTCCTTTTTTGTAGTCTTATCAATTTATTCTTAGTCTCCATTTCACTTTTTTCAACTTAGGTTTAGTCTTCTTATTTCTACTCTTTATGTCATTTCTTCTTGTCTTGATTCTTGTGCAACCTTTCCCCTCACCCTCCTCCTTTAGAACTGGTTTTCATCTGCAATCTTCTACTTTTACAACTTTTTTTGCATCTTTATGATCGATCACAGAATACGATATGAAACATTGATTCAAGAAACAACAAGCTCTTTAATCATTAAATAACTCTCTCTCACACACACCCCTCCTTTAGAACTGGTTTTGGTCCCCAATCTTCTACTTTTACAACTATTTTTGCATCTTTATGATAGATCACAAAATACAATTGGAAACATTGATTCAACAAACAACACTCTTAATTCATTGAATAACACACACTCATATTTCCCAAACAATCAAATTTGAAGAAACTAAAATTATGAATCTAATCCCACCACCTATGTACTTGCAAAAAAATTCAGGTTTGACTTTCAAAAATGATTGGCTTCTTATCTTCTAGTGTGGTTTCTGTGTGCAAAAGCACGTCAACAAAGTCCTTATGTCGCTCCGCTTCCTCCTCCATGCTGCTCCTTCACTTTTGCTCCACATGTTCATCTATTATTTTCTCAAAAATGCCATCCAACCGCTGTTGGATATTCTGCATACGTCGCCTGAGCCCCTGCAAGTCCACCCACTCCAAACAAGGAATGAGATCGCCAATATTGACAACTCCCATCAATTCACCAGCCTCCTTAATCATTTCCTCAAACACGGTGCCGTGGGAGACACGGTCAGCATTTGTCTTGCCCGTCATTATCTGCCAGGTTAAGTCAGAGGTGTAGCAAGCAATGCAATGGCTCACATCCACACCCACTCTGCCCTGCTCGCTCTTCTTCCAGATAGATAGGATCATCGCTCACGTCTCCTCCTCCCGCACACCTTCGAACGACTCAATTCTCTTGTCATTTAGCAGCTCCAACGTGCATATTTTTCTCATGTTTCACCAGTAAGTCCCATAGGGAGTAAATGCGATGTCGTGGTGATTGTAAAACAAGTATTTTCCAGCGGCAGTAGATGGCCTGCTGGCAAAAATCAAGTCGTGGGTTTTGAGAAACTGTTTCGCCGCCTGAGAAGAAGATGCAATCACGATGGGAACATAACCCAGCTTCACCAACATTATTGGCCCATGTTTCTCAGCCAGCCGCTGAAGACTGCGGTGAGGAAGAGCTCCTAATTGATGGAGGTTTCCTATAATGGGCAACGGAAATGGTCCTAGCAAAGGATGTCTCCCATTGTTTTTCCTCACCCATCCCAATAGAAGAGACAACAACATAGTAAACATCAAAAGTGAAACGCCTATTATAGAAACACTCAAATTGAGATCCATTACTGTGCAAACCCAGAAACACAGATTGCTGCTCCACTTTTTTGGGGAGTGGGGAGGGAAGTCTGTATATAAAGCAGTTGCCGCGGTTTTGTTTTCTGTGCTAGATGGAATCTTGCCACCTGCAGCGTCACCAATGTCCCACGTGGGTGGGGCAAGCTCTTACGAGCGAATGGCACTGCACTATCCAGCCAATCTATCTAAATAAATTTTCCACTTGCACCTAATTAATCATTTAAGTAGATTAAATCTACTTTCGCACTTTATTACTAAGATAAATGAATTCTTCTCCCACCTAATTATTACATCAAATTCACTTTGGTACTCCAATATTAAATTAAAATAAATTAAATCTATCCTGATTTAGGTATTAAAATAAAATAAAATAAATATTTATCTTAATAAATTAAATTAAATAGATTGATTACCATACACTCAATATCAATTTTTTTTTTTCCTTTTAATCACTAAAAATAAGTTAAATTATAGAACCACTTACACATAATCTAATGCCACCAAGTCATTTGATTTAATCTTCACCATTTATCCATCATTTAATCTTAATATTCCACATGCTTATGCAAACACCTATAATTCAAATCTTCAATCATTCATCTCTCCATTGAAAAGGATGATGATAATTAAGTGGAATAATTAGGATCATGAGCACATCATCCCACATTTATCATACAAATGCATGCTAACAAGATCATGAAAAATCTAAGAGTAACTACATTACTCATATCCATTACCAAATCCACTTGACTAAAGCAATCTCTTGCTCGGTAAGTGAATAAATTTTCCAGTTGCACCTAATTAGTAATTTAAGTACTTTTGCACTCTATTATTAAGATAAATGATATCTTCTCCCACCTAATTATTACTTCGAATTCACTTTGTCACTCTAATATTAAACTAAAGTAAATTAAATCTATCTTGATTCAGGTATTAAAATAAAAAAAATTAAATATTTTTCTTAATAAATTAAATCAAATAGGTTGATACCCATCCAATTAAAATAAATATGTATTCCCCTATAATCACTACAATTAAGTTAAATTATAGGATTGCTTACACATAATCTAATTCCCCCCAATCTCCACTATTTATCCATCAATTAATCTTAATCATCCACATGCTTATGCAAGAACCTATAAATCAAATCTTCAATCATTCATCTCTATGCATCAAAGAGGAGAATGATAATTAAGGGGAATAATTAGGATCATAAGTGCATCATCTTCTATTTATCATACAAATACATGTTAACAAGATCATGAGGAATCTAAGAGTAACTACATAACTAATATCCATGACCAAATCCACTTCAATCTCTTGCTTGATAAGTCAAGGCAAGAACTTGATTTGATCTTCTTTATGCTCAATCCAAAGGTATGTTGCTTGATTTAGAATAAGGGTTTAATATGTTTTTAATCTCTTGCATTTGAGTTTTAAATTTAGCATGTCTATATTCTAGCATGCTTGATGGGATCCCTTGTAGCACCCCTCCATTCTCACTTGGGATGTGCAGGTAGTTTGGCTAAGGAATTAGAAGAGGAAGATGGGACAAGAGCTTCTAATGGTATTTTTGTGAGTATGATATTACATTATGATTGCATTTAATTGGTGATGCTTTTATATAGATGCAGTATTAGGTGGTGATGCAGTGAATTATTAATTGTTTATGATGATATGAGGTGATTTGTATATCTTAGTGATGTTGTTTTATATTCAATGTTGTAGTTGCTAATATGGTTATGGTGAGGGGATGACGTAGCATCACTCATTCGCGAGTGCCCTGCTACGTTGCGATTCCTTCTCACAAGGTACTCATATTTAAATAGATATATTGTGCACAACATGGTTTGGATGCAGGGATTGCAGGTACATAGTCTCGATTCCACCTGCTTTGGCAGGATAGGGCGAGCACCAATAACCCAATGGTATAATGTTGAAACAGAGATGACAATGAAGTAATCTCGTCCCATGATGTCAGACCGTCTTGTTTGATTGGTATTGTAAGTTTTTGCAGTTGTCATTATTGTGGTTTGTGGTGGTGTTATGTTGTATTTTATTAATGTTGGTATTTTATATGTTATGATTTATTTTAATTTAAATGTTGGTGATGATTGTTGTTTTTAATATTAAAATTAAATTGTATTTAAATATTTAAATATTTTATTTATTTTTAAAAAGTCATGTATTTTATTAAATGTTAATTAAATATTAAATTGTGTTTATTATTTTAATTAATTATCTTGTTGAGGATAATTGTTAGAATAAATTATTTAAATTAATTAGATAATGTGCTTTGCAAGTAAAGTTGTAAAAATAGAAATTAAAACAAAAAGTATTGAAAATAGAAAAATAAATAAATAAAAGAATGAAAAAATTGTCAGAAAGAATGAGAACTCAGATCTGACTAAAAAGCTTGCTTTTAAAAATATAATTT
The DNA here is from genome assembly GCA_007258455.2 of Sequoia sempervirens. Lineage (NCBI taxonomy): Eukaryota > Viridiplantae > Streptophyta > Pinopsida > Cupressales > Cupressaceae > Sequoia > Sequoia sempervirens. Next base: position 26,612,548 of record VDFB02105785.1, read on the forward strand.
CTTTTATTTATGATTTTTGAGAGCTTTTCAAAGAGATGGGTAATATCTTTTATTTTTAATTAAAATTTTTGTAAGTTGGACACACACAGAGGTTTTGTGGAGACAGAAGTTGAAAAAAAAGGGGTTATGCATCTTTGAATTTTCTGAAGTTTTTCGAAAAGGATTTTTTTTCATTCCTTTGTTTGAAATATTTTGAGAAGAGTCTTGGGAATAAGTATTTGGATTCGAGATTTGAGCAAGGTTACTGAGAGGAGATTCGAAGCAGGAAGGAGGAGCTCTTCATAAAGGCCGTCAGAAACTAGTTTCATCATATTCTTGAGAGCGTAGGACTCCATGTTCCACTATCTTCTCTTAATTGTTTTAAATCTGTAAAAGGAATAAAGAGGTGTTTTAGAATCAATCTCTGTTTGAAAAAAGAAATTCTTTCTGTGAATTAGATTAAAATGATTTCTTTGAGATAAGAAAATGAATAAACAAATAGGTCTTCTTTGAAAGGAAAATTCTTGTTGAATTTGGAAACCATGTTTTGCAATCAAACTAAAAAGAAACTCTTCGAATTTCATTTAGTTATGCCCTATTTCTCTCTTTTATTTTTCTGTGGAAAAAGAAATTAATCTTCGTATTTTGGATGGTTTTGAAATATTATTTTTATAATCATCAATATATTTATACTGTAAATATATGTTGTTCTGTATATATACAGAAAAGTGTGTTCTCTGTAGTTATTTATAATTATATATATAATATGTATTTAAAAATAAATTGATTTTTCGTGCATTGCAAATAGGGCCGAATTCGACTGTCAAAATCCGTGCTAGGGTAGAGTCATCATTGTTATTTTTAAACAATGGAAATCTTTTAAAAATTAAAACTTAAAAAAACAATATATATATTTATTAAGGGGGGGGAGGGTCGTACCCTTTCCCTGCCCCCTACCCACTGTGGGGACTGCCCACACAGTCGACGGACTGCTGTGCACAGTCGTCCATGTACTACATACTAGCCGAAGCTTGAATTAAATGAAATTTAATTTAATTTATATTTTGTTTTATATAAATTTTTATTTGGTGGTGTATTTTTATGCAAATTAGAATTAAATGCATTTTAATATATATATATATGGATTCTGTGTAAATGCACTGTTTGGCAGTAAACTAATTTGATCAGAGTATTGTTTGTGTTGTATAATTAATTAGGTACAATAAATCTGGATGGTTAATTATAGATACAAATATTTATGAGTTATATATATATACACGAAAGAAATGTTAACATTTGCTTATTTTGATTCCACTATTAATTATGAAAATTAATATATATTTGGGTAATTAAAAGAAGTAAGTTATGGAAATTGTGGAAATTATTATTGTGCGAGGTAAAATGGGGATTACTTTTAAATATAATTAAAACCATGGATTATTTTATTAAATGTAGAACCCTAGATGTAATTGATTGACAAATGTATTCAGTTATAATTAAGACTTGGAATCTTTTAATGATCAGTTATTTGGTGTACTAATTTAGTTATTTGTCTGGGAATGAAAGTTAATGGTGCAATCTTCCAACTGTAATGCGAGTTTTCTTTTATGTTATGTTTCTTTTTGTTTAGTGTTGTCGATGTGGGAACCGTTGTTGTTGGTGAAACCTTGTTCCAGAGGCTTGTTATTTTAGAATGTTATTCTCGTCTTGGTTATGCTTTTGGAGTTATTGGTTTTATGTTTGGAAGGGTTGAATGGTTTTGTAAGACTTTTGGTTATGGGTAATTGCGAGAGGGTTAATGCCTCATGTGTCTAGGATTGGTTTTATGCTTTATATGTGTTAGTTCAACCCTTGCCGATTTGATTTATATTAGGGGTCTAGGGAGAGTGGCTTTTTGTGGGGGCCGACGCCTTAGTTGGAGGAAGGGCCAGTAGATCCCATGAGAGCTATGCGATGACACTCTCCACTAGACACCCTTGTACTTGGTTTTTGGTTGCCTCTGAAATAGTAAACTTTATGTTGTATCTGAGTCTTGTGAATTTGATTTATGGTTGTTATTTAGTTACTTGTTTAATTGATAATGCTTTACTTAATTGTGGTGAGTTTCATAGTTTTATCTTGTTATGTTTGATTCATGAACGTTGATGGTTATTTTATTGTATACCTTGAGTTTGTAATTGTGATTGTACTATGTTTTTCATGGAGCCGGTTTGACAATCATGGTCGAGTTAACTTCCTTGTCACCTCTAAGCACGGGGGGTGAGTTATTCATAATTCACATGGTTGGGTGGAACGTGCTCCACACCTGTTGGGTTCCCCATCAATATCCTATCTTCTCAACATTTCCGCAGTTGGAGATGTACTAGCATTCACTTTGTATTCTGATTTCATTGTTCTTGTATCATCCCACATGTTTGGGAAATTTGATGTAATTCATTTATCAAGAGCTTGTAATGTAATAATAAAATGATGTAATAGTTAGGATCAATTGTAACTTGTTAAAAGAGATTCATTATGATGGTATTATGTGATGTATTAATATTCTTGCTCTTGGTTATTGGATGTATTCTTATTCATGGGTTATAATATTAATAGTTATGTTGTTATCTTTTACTTTCGTTGTTAGTTGTTTGTGAAGTAACCTCGCATGCCCCAGAGAGCTAAGCACAATAGTGTAATGTAATGTGTTATGTGATTATGGTTAATGTTTCTTGCATGTTTAATTATATTGTTTTAAAAAAAAAATATTTGCTATGTGCGTGTTCTTTGGGGTTTGCACGATGGGCGTTACAACTTGGTTTCAGAGCACTAGGTTCATATACTGGGCACTCTGGTTTCATATGAGCCCATTATGTTGTCCTAGTGAATTTAATAAGTGAAGTTCTTAAGTGATCATGATGATCATGTTGGATTGTGGAAAGGATGTAAAGTTTTGAACCACATAGTGTTGGAAAGTAACTGTACTTGTGGAATTATTTATGTAATTGTACTTCCCTTGTAAATGTGAGAAACCAGTAACTATGCATCAGTTGAGTGTTGTGAATACCCTGTACTTGCTTTGTGGGTCCATAACCCACAAGTCTTAGGATGGAGATACTGTGTACCCATCCATTCTGAATATGTTGTATTTGGTGTGGGATTAACCATACCATTATGTGTGTTTGTATGTTTTTTACTTGATTGAGGGCCAACCCACGTGTGGTTGAAAATATATACATATAAGAGTAGCCAAAAGCTAGTTTCATGGATTCTTTTCTTTTGGTTCTCTAGTCTCTCAGTCTGTGAAGGGGTAGTAGTAGCCACAAAGTTCCTTGGGTGGAGTGTGCAGCGTACGCATACTGCGACGTAGAGTAGTCTTAACTCAACCGATCCCTAGGAAACGTACTCACTACTTTCCCTTATGATGGATCAAGGTACTTGATCCATATGTGCTAGCCTAAACCCCACAGTTTTGAGTATAGCAGGATTGGATTGTTAGTTTATGCCTGGCCATCCATAGGGACATTGACCTGGCATTAGCAAGTCAACGTCATCTATATGAGAGGTGAAGTTTGAGTAGCCCCATATTGATATGCTCATATATGTATTGCATACACCGTATCTGCACATGTTCTGACATGATGTAATGGATATGATGCCACACCCCACTGATGTTCTGACACAATACTGGTGATGATGACGTGTTGCTAATTGTAGTGAGCTGGGCTCGAGGACACGATGCCATGTGCATAGACACGTGAAGGCACACTATGAGATTGAGTTATGATAGCCTACTTGTGTGATGAGTGTAATGGAGCCTCACACACTTGTAGAGGGATACTCATGTTTTCTTTCGACAGTGTTTGGGTCGGTTAGCATATGGGTATGTCCTTGCCATGTATACCTTTGGTGACGACGAGTACCTGCGTGTGCCTTCTCCATGAGGTATCCCTATGTGGGGTGTGTCTACGCGTGCCTACTTCCGCAGAGCCATAGACACATCGCCATGCTGCATACGTCAGTGCGTGCCTTCTCTGGCTAGCGTATGACCATGTCACATGACGACGCGAGGCAGGGTGTAGCTGAGGAGCACACTCTGGGTCATGTGGATGGCATTCTCACTCTGCACCACATGAGGGCTATTGTTAAAGCCGGATGATGTTCCCTCCTTCCTCATTTGGTGGCTAGTATCTACTCACACAGTGTTGTATTGTGCAATTTTAAAGATTGAGGACTTCCTATATGATTGTTGATGATTTTCAATTGACCTTGAAGGCTAACATTTTGTTTATGTTTGATTGTAATGGTTTAGCCACACTTTGTGACTTATTCTCTCATAGCCCTCATGGTTACATTTGATTTAGTGTTGACATTGCGCGCATTTCTTGCTTTAATGTTTTAATTGAATCTTATTTGATGTTTGTTTTATGACTTTGGTGGCTAAACTAATTTAACCTTGTTGTTTTCAAGGTCAACCATGTGTCCTATTGTGATTCCTCTCCAAGAACGTATGAGGTGGACTTGGTGAGTGTATACGAGGAAGTAGACACAGGGAACCTTGAGGATGGGGGTATGCGATGCTATTTTATAGCTAGGACCCACTACCCACCTATGTGTGATGACTATCTCTTGGAGGCTAACCACCATGTACAACAAGAGATGGGTCATAATGGTCTTGTTTGGATGGTCTCGCCATGTGTGTGTGGCCTAACACCATCAAGCCACTGAGTGTGAGGTATGGTTTATGTGAGATGTATTTTGGCTCTTGGCTCATGGATTATGTATTGTGGATTAGTATGCTGCTTTTCAGCGTCCAGATGGACCCTTGTGTAGCCTTGTTATGTGGTTCCTAGTGATGTGACTGTGTATGTATGTGTTAGAAGAATATTGCTTATATTTTGTGCCTATTGATGTAAAAGAGGGATAACCATGCTATCTTAAATGTGGGTATATTGTGACTCTGTGGTATAAAATAGATTGGATATTATTGAGAATCATAAATTGTGACTTAAAATATGTTACTGAAACATGATATGGTGTGTATTTTTGTTAATTTCAAGTAATAATTTGATGTGTTTTCCTTCTATGATATTTTGAAGATGTTTGTTGTGTAAATGGAAAATTGAGTTAATAGGAGTACTTGCTTTGTTATTAGTGCTGAAACCAAGTATGTTATTGTAAGAGATGTAAAGATATATAAATAAAAGTAGTTAAGAAGATATTATTTTTAAATGTGAAGCCGGATAGTGATTCTAATTGTAATGATTCAGAAAGAGGATGTACATCAATTATAGATTAGAGAAATTTTGGTACTAATGTGGTTATGTTTCCATTTTGAGCCATGTGACTTCCAGGAGTAAGTCGACTTTTAGGGGGGGAGGATGTAGCACCCCTCCATTCTCACCTGGGATGTGCAGGTAGTCTGGCTAAGGAATCAGAAGAGGAAGATGGGACAAGAGCTTGTAATGGTATTTTTGTGAGTATGATATTACATTATGATTGCATTTAATTGGTGATGCTTTTATATAGATGTAGTATTAGGTGGTGATGCAGTGAATTATTAATTGTTCATGATGATATGAGGTGATTTTTATATCTTAGTGATATTTTATATTCAATGTTGTAGTTGCTAATATGGTTATGGTGAGGGGATGGCGTAGCATCACTCATTCGCAAGTGCCTTGCTATGCTACGATTCCTTCTCACGAGGTACATGTATTTAAATAGATATATTGTGCACAACATGGTTTGGATGCAGGGATTGTAGGTACATAGTCTCGATTCCACCTGCTTCAGTAGGACAAGGTGAGCACCAACAACCCAACGGTATAAAGTTGAAACAGAGATGACAATGAAGTCATCTCGTCCCATGATGTCAAACCATCTTGTTTGATTGGTATTGTACATTTTTGTAGTTGTTATTGTGGTTTGTGGTGGTGTTATGTTGTATTTTATTAATGTTGGTATTTTATATGTTATGATTTATTTTAATTTAAATGTTGGTGATGATTGTTGTTTTTAATATTAAAATTAAATTGTATTTAAATATTTAAATGTTTTATTTATTTTTAAAAAGTCATGTATTTTATTAAATGTTAATTAAATATTAAATTGTGTTTATTATTTTAATTAATTATCTTGTTGAGGATAATTGTTAGAATAAATTATTTAAATTAATTAGATAATGTGCTTTGCAAGTAAAGTTGTAAAAATAGAAATTAAAACAAAAATTATTGAAAATAGAAAAATAAATAAATAAAAGAATGAAAAAATTGTGAGAATGAATGAAAACTCAGATCTGACTGAAAAGCGTGCTTTTAAAAATATAATTTCTTTTATTTATGATTTTTGAGAGCATTTGAAAGAGATGGGTAATATCTTTTATTTTTAATTGAAATTTTTGTAAGTTGGACACACACAGAGGTTTTGTGGAGACAGAAGTTGAAAAAAATAGGGGTTATGCATCTTTGAATTTTTTGAAGTTTTTCGGAAATGATTTTTTTTCAGTCCTTTGTTTGAAATATTTTGAGAAGAGTCTTGGGAATAAGTATTTGGATTCGAGATTTGAGCATGGTTACTGAGAGGAGATTCGAAGCAGGAAGTAGGATCTCTTCATAAAGGTCGTCAAAAACTAGCTTCATCATATTCTTGAGAGCGCATTACTCCAGGTTCCACTCTCTTCTCTTAATTGTTTTAAATCTATAAAAGGAATAAAGAGGTGTTTTAGAATCAATCTCTGTTTGAAAAAAGAAACTCTTTCTGTGAATTAGATTAAAATGATTTCTTTGAGATAAGAAAATGAATAAACAAATAGGTCTTCTTTGAAAGGAAAATTCTTGTTGAATTTGGAAACGATGTTTTGCAAACAAACTAAAAAGAAACTCTTCAAATTTCATTTAGTTATGCCCTATTTCTCTCTTTTGTTTTTCTGTGGAAAAAGAAATTAATCTTCATATTTTGGATGGTTTTGAAATATTATTTTAATAATCATCAATATATTTATACTGTAAGTATATGTTGTTATGTATTTATACAGAAAACTGTGTTCTCTGTAGTTATTTATAATTATATATATAATATGTATTTAAAAATAAATTGATTTTCCATGCATTGCAAATAGGGCCAAATTCGACTGTCAAAATTCATGCCAGGGCAGAGTCATCATTGTTATTTTTAAACAATGAAAAGATTTTAAAAATTAAAAATTAAAAATATATATATATATATTTATTAAGGGGGAGGAAGCGCTGTACCCTTTCCCTGCTCCCTATCCACTGTGGGGACTGCCCACAACAGTCTGCAGACTGCTGTGTGCAGCAGTCCGTAGGACTGCCATGTACAACAATTCGTAGGACTACCATGCATAGCAGTCCATAGGACTGTCGTGCGCAGTCCTCTATGTACTGCATACTTGCCAGAGTTTGCATTAAATGAAATTTAATTTTAATTTAATTTTTTTTATATAAAATTTTATTTGGTGGTCGATTTTTATGCAAATTCGAATTAAATGCATTTATATATATATATATATATATCTATATATATATATCTGTATTATGTGTAAATGCACTGTTTGGCAGTAATCTAATTTGATTAGAGTACGTTTGTGTTGTATAATTCATTAGGTACAATAAATCTGGATGGTTAATTATAGATACAAATATTTATGAGTTATACCTATATATATACATGAAATAAATGTTAACATTTGCTGATTTTGATTCCACTGGTTAATTATGAAAATTATATATATATGGGTAATTAAAAGAAGTAAGTTATGGAAATTGTGGAAATTATTATTGTGCAAGGTAAAATGGGGATTACTTTTAAATATACTTTAAACCATGGATTATTTTATTAAATGTAGAACTCTAGATGTAATTGAATGACAAATGTATTTGGTTATAATTAAGACTTGGAATCTTTTAATGATCAGTTATTTTTTGTACTAATTTAGTTATTTTTCTAGGAATGAAAGTTAATGGTGCAATCTTGCAACTATAATGCGAGTTTTATTTTATGTTATGTTTCTTTTTGTTTAGTGTTGTCAATGTGGGAACCGTTGTTGTTGGTGAAACCTTGTTCCAGGGGCTTTTTATTTTAGAATATTATTCTCGTCTTGGTTATGCTTTTGGAGTTATTGGTTTTATGTTTGGAAGGGTTGAATGGTTTTTTAAGACTTTTGGTTATGGGTAATTGTGAGAGGGTTAATGCCTCGTGTGTTTAAGATTGGTTTTATGCTTTATATGGGTTAGTTCAACCCTTTTCGGTTTGATTTATATTAGGGGTCTAGGGAGAGTGGCTTTTCATGGGGGCCAACGCCTTAGTTGGAGGAAGGGCCAGTAGATCCCATGAGAGCTATGTGATGACACTCTCCACTAGACACCCTTGTACTTGGTTTTTGGTTGCCTCTGAAATAGTAAACTTTATGTTGTATCTGAGTCTTGTGAATTTGATTTATGGTTGTCATTTAGTTACTTGTTTAATTGATAATGCTTTACTTAATTGTGGTGAGTTTCATAGTGTTATCTTGTTATGTTTGATTCATGAATGTTGATGGTTATTTTATTGTATACCTTGAGTTTGTAATTGTGATTGTACTATGTTGTTCATGGAGTCAGTTTGACAATCATGGTCGAGTTAACTTCCTTGTCACCTCTGAGCACGGGGGGTGAGTTATTCATAATTCACATGGTTGGGTGGAACGTGCTCTGCACCCGTTGGGTTCCCTATTAGCATCTTGTCTTCTCAGCATTTCCGTAGTTGGAGATGTACCAACATTCACTTTGTATTTTGATTTCATTGTTCTTGTATCATCCCACATGTTTGGGAAATTTGATGTAATTCATTTATCAAGAGCTTGTAATGTAATAATAAAATGATGATGTAATAGTTAGGATCAATTGTAACTTGTTAAAAGAGATTCATTATGATGGTATTATGTGATGTATTAATATTCTCGCTCTTGGTTATTGGATGCATTCTTATTCATGGGTTATAATATTAATAGTTATGTTGTTATCTTTTACTTTCGTTGTTAGTTGTTTGTGAAGTAACCTCGTGTGCCCCAGAGAGCTAAGCGTAATAATGCAATGTAATGTGTTATGTGATTATGGTTAATGTTTCTTGCATGTGTAATTATATTGTTTTAAAAAAAAATTATTTGCTATGTGCGTGTTCTCTGGGGTTTGCATGACGGGCGTTACATCCCTCGGTGTTTGATAAATCTTAACTTTGTAGATTCTTTTGAGCTTGATTTTGTAGGGTTTTCATTTTACAATTCTAGACTAATTTGACAAGTTTAATTGGGTGAATCATAGAGAAAATTAGATCCCATATTCCCCATGGTTGAGTCCAAAAGGATAAGAAATATATATATTAATATATATAACAATATAAGTTTAGCATCACAAAACTTTCTACCATTTTTATATGGTTTGATAGAGTATTCTTGTCAAAATTCCATATGATTTGAATGAAACCCATCCAATGTGTATTACAACCATGCCAATCATTAACTCATTGTAATTGCTAAATTAATTATCTATAGAATACTCTTCCATATTCCATTCAATTATATCATTCTTGGGTTATTGAAAGGTATTAGTTTGATTTTTGAATTTTAAAAAAGCAATAAACTCTTGTAGGTTACCATGAAGTCAATTTTGACATATGCAACACTCTAAAGCTTTTAACATTAGTCCTAGGTAATGTTAGCAACTAGTACTTACTACTTGGTGGCCTAAATTTAAATCCTCTAGATGTGTAAGGCCCTAGCCCTTGGTCATAACCAAGGTTGCAACACTAGATCATAAGATTATTCAAACCATACCACCACTTAACCAAGCAATTCCACCAAATCATGCCACAATTAGGGTGCCACTATATTGCCCCCATCCTCTCTCAATGGTTTAGCCACCCAACCACATGTTAGCTCACCTAAAGTCCATTTTTTTAAGATGCAATATTTTAAACAAGAGTAACTTTCTATGAACACACTACATTTTAACTTTTAACAAGCATTATAAATTTTGTTTGAACAAATTGACATCTATATAGGGGATCCTTTCGGATTTTACCTCATGGTATCATATATTTAAATTTTGAATATATATATATAGTTACTAAATTTATCTTGAAGTATTTAAATATCATGCCAATAGTGATATAATTTAAATAGTTTATGCAATTGCAGTCTTTATTCAAACCTCATTATAATTTTAGAATATATAATATAATATAATATAATAGTGACAATTAGAGTAATAGGATTAACATGATAATAGAACAAGAAAAATATACCTAAACATATGAATGATCAAAATTTCATATTAATTATTTTCTGATATAAAATTTAAATAATGTTATAAAACAATTTTAATATTCTTTTATACATGTATTTATTATTTTTTGAGTTATGTTAAAATTCCAGCAAGTTTTATTGATGTAACTTGTTGACATAATACTTTATTAAGTAGTTTTCATTTTATGTATTTTGTGAAGGTATCTAAAAATGATGCCAACAACATTTGACTTTATTTTTTGCTAGAATTATATCATTTTCAAACATCAGATTCTATAATTATTTTGTGTAGACATCAAGACTTCATCTCATTATAATAATTACTTTATATATATGTATATATGAATTTGATGGTAACCTCTATATTGTTGGTGGCCTAATCAAATTTATACTATTGCATGGATTGTGATTACATTCCCAACTTCTTAGTGTAGTTATCATCGTAGAAGAAAAAAATATTTTAAGAAACTAACACCTATTTCACTTGGTTTTCTAATAAAAAATCAAAATTCTAAAAAATTTAATGTATTGGATTATGTTTAATTTAACTTAATTTAAATGATTATGTGGGTATATTTTTATGTGAATTTTATTTATCCTTTTAATGTGGATGAGAGGGGGCCTATTTGGTTTAGTTTAATAACATTAGTGGAAGGTGGGATTAGTTTTATTAATTTTAAGATTTAAATTGGGATGGTTTTAATTTATTTTAATTTAATAATGGAGTGAAAGTTGGTTTAAATTAATAATTAGGTGGAAATGGTGTATTTTATTTTATTTAATAATGGTGTGGGAAAGCATGCATAGTTTATTTAAATTATAATTAGGTGAAAGTGGATATTTTATTTGATTTAGAGATTTTATGGAGTGAATTATAGATGAAATTGATTGATTGATACAAACAAGTAATTATTATGATGAGATGAAGTTTAGATGTCTACACAAAATAATTATAAAATTTGATGTTTGAAAATGATATAAATCTAACAAAAAATAGAGTCAAATGCTATTGACATCATCCTTAGATACCTTCTCAAGATACAAAAAATCAAAACTAGTTAATAAAGTATGATGTCAACAAGTTACATCAATGAAAGTAGATGAAAATTTAAAATAAAATAAAAAGATCAATAAATACATCTTTAAAAAACATTAAAATTTGCTATGTAACATTATTTAAAATTTATATCAGAAAATAATTAAAATGAAATTTCGATCATTCATATGCTTAATTATATTTTTTTGTTCTACTATTATGTTATATATGTACACTCTACCATTATAATGAGGTTTGAATAAAAACTTACATTACATAAACTATTTAAATTATATCACTATTTTCATTCTATTTAAATCCTTCAAGATAAATTAAGTAACATGAAGGTGCTGAATAGGGGTGCATATGGCTGGGGAAAATCAAGTAATTTTTTGAAATCCTTTAATATAAATTAAGTAACATGAAGGTGATCAATAGGGGTGCATATGGTTGAGGAAAATCAGGTAATTTTTTCTATAAGAATATTTGCATGTACACTCGATTTAGTTCTTGTATGTAGTGAAATGATTGAAGTTCTTAAAAATTGAAATTGAATTGTGAATTCTAATTTATACTTTTTATAATAGAAAAAATTATATGTCCCAAATATTCACCCTAAATATATGTTTTGTAATCAAATTCCTATCTTACATTAATTTTTTTTAACTAAGTCCTTACTCACCACAACTAACAATGACACATCTACAAATAACTTTTCTTTCTTTCTCTTTGATTTGTATGAATGATTTTAACTATTTTTTTTACACAATGTTTTAGCTACCCCTTATAATTCACTCTTTAAGGTATGCTTTATATAATATATATTGATTATATAATACTTTCAAATAGATTCATAATCAAAATTAAATTCCTAAAAAAATAAAACAAAGATAATGAGTTTTTAAATAATATTTAAGTTTTAATCATTTTGAAAAAATATATACTAAAAATAAGATTAAAGAAAAAAACTATACAATTTTGTATCTATTAATTAAAAATAAAACAAGTTTATGGATTCTTATCTAATAATAAATTCTATTTAAACATTTTTATCTAGGATGAATAGTTCTTAAATATTGTGATGTTTATTTATATTAGAGTTAAGTTATTTGTTAAATAAATATGTTTTCTCTAATTTAATATAAATTAAAGACTAAATATTCTAGATTAGAAAGGACGAGATAATAATCCAAACTAGCATTCAAAATAAAAAATATCATATTTTAAAAAATTTATGTTAATTAAAAAATTAAGTGGTTCAAAAATATATTCAATTTATAATATTCTTCATTGTATGTCTATCTTATCACTCAATGACCTTACTAAATAAATAATAGATATGAATTGTCAAATAAAATAATTTTAAAAAAATCATTCATACACATTATAAAAGAGAAGTTATTATGTGTTGAATCATAAACTCAAAAATAATAAGTAAAAATTTTCATCTATAAGGATGATTTAAAAGAGATAATTTATTACATATTAAGTAGAATGGTAATAAAAAATAATTAGTTTACTTGAAATAGTTAAATTGATTATACTCTTTTTTTTATTAAGGTAAGTTGGGTTTTAGGTTTTCTTAAAAAAAAATAGATAGCAAGTTGTAATATTTATATAATATTATATTTTATTCATCTAATAAGCAAAAGCAAGACGAAGCTAATATTATTCACTAGATCAATAAACCCTAATTATCATTGTATCATTACGTAATCATTAATAATATTAGTTATACTATAATATTAATTAATCATTTATTAATGGTCACATTAATCTATCACTTATTACAGTTTATTAATTATCATGTATCATTAATTAATTATCATTTATTAATTATTCTCACTTATCCATTTAATTAAATTATATTTTATTATTTGTTTAAATAACAACTAGCTATCTATTTTTCAAATTTTAAAAGTTTTAAAATTTTCAGTCAACTCCTTCTTCCTTCATTTATTAATTCAGTCTTTCACTAAATACAAGATTATTCTAGTCTTTCATTAAATACACAATTATTCTTCATCCCTCAGTAACCATCATCTTTGAATGAAAATTTATTCATCACATTTCTCCATCAAAATTCATCAAATATCTTTTACTATCCTCTCATCACTTTGAAATGAAAATTTTCTATTTTTCAATTTAGTTGACTCAATAATTAATGTATTCATTCTTATCCTCATATCCTAGTTGAATTTTTCTCAAAAAGTCTATAAATTGGGTCAATCCTTCATTAATTTCATTAGATCAATATTAATACAAGTCAACATTATTGAAATACATTGTTGATCAAATCAAAGCATTATGCTACTAAGTCGCATCCACATTCTAACAACAAAAGGAACGCTTCAATCTTAAGGTTAATAATGAGGCTATTAAATAGCAATAAGATTTGATTTATGTTTTTATTTGCAAGTATTTTTATTTCATGTTTTTCTATTTCATTGCACTCATTTTGATGAATCGAATGTGAAACTACAACATTCTATTATAATTTTATAATCTATAAATGTGTTTATTTGACAGTTTCTAGGACTTTCTAGGAGCTTTTAAAATCACATTCCTTGAATTTTGCACTTTCTATCTACAATATATAAATAGAAAAGTACCCTCTATTCTTAAAAATGATGAATTTTTAGATCTAGACCACCCTTTAATCTCTAAAACCATGGGTATTTTTCCTCATGCAAGAGGGACACTCCCCTCTGCCGGCCACACAAACCCAAACAGTTTTCACAGGCACAACTCTATCTGGATTTAATTCTCCAAAAACAAAGATTGCAACAAACTCGGATTTTATTAATTCCAATTCAAACACATATACAACTGCATAACAAAGATTAGATCATTGACATTCGATGGTCTCTCATGCCATTCCAATCTGCCAGCTTATCTTTCACAATCAGTATCTTGCCCTATAAAGCATCTATTCCAATTTTCAATTGGCCAAATATCATGGCACTATCCCTTTGTGTTCTCTCCACAATTCTCTAAATTGAAACTCTCCCTTAATTCTCAACGTAGCCACAACCAACACCTCCTTTCACTTCTATGACCTCTGCCAAGTCTCTATCTAACCGCCTCTTCAATGATTTCTTCTACTGCGCCAATTTCTGCATATTTATTTTGGTTTAAAAAACCAATTTTGATGACAGCCTCTATATTTCTTCTTCTATCAGCAATTTATCAAATCTACACCTTCTATTCATCAAAGTGTTGCAGCTGCTCTATTTGGAACCCTTCCTATGGTGCGAGTCATATCATGTTTGCTTTCTTTGACCTGGGGCAGCGTGGTTTCTCCTCTCTTCCACTGTGCAGTCTCTTCCTAGACCAAGTGCGCCCCTTCTCTCATGCATTTCTCCTTTACCCTGCGCGGGCTCTTGTGGCAGCGATGTTATTTGGTTTCTTTTGAGAAAGGTCCTTACTGCAATCTGGTGCGCCACATTCCCAATCACCCTGCCGGTTTCCTCTTCCCACCTGCGGCCTTTCCACTCTCCCCCCTGCTCGCGGCTTGTCTCCTCCTTTAAAACTGAAACAAAATAGGGGTCGAGGCTCTGTCTTGAGCGCGGGCTTTTGCCATTCAACGCCCCCTCACATTCCAAACTCTTTTGCTTATTCAAAAGCGACCTTTGGATGACCAATGTGCTCTTTTGATTTTGTTTTCTGCCTTGAATAGTGAAAAATCGCCTTCCCTTTATGCATTTGTAAGTTTAACTCTTCATATCCATTTTATCTCTTTATCTTCTCACCAGAGCATCAGCTCCAAGGATCTAAAATACATTATCTGAATTTTAAGAACATTGTCTATATATGCTGAAATTGACCATGAAGTGGGTTTGAATTTACGCAAATTTGATTATGTAAATTCTTCTTGAAATGGAGAGATACCAAACAAAATTCAAACAAATCAAAATTGAAAAGAAACAAATCAATATTTTTTTGGTTGGTGCTGATCACCAATACGCCCACGTTCTCCTGCACCATTTCCCCAAACCACCCTCTACTCTCCAAAACCATAGGTTTTTATTTGTAAACCACCATCGAACCTAAAAATTCATAGGGTTTTGATAGGAAATCTTCCTTTAATCCTGAAAACCATTAATGTTAAGCCAAAATACATGAATAATTTGGAAACCCACTAGCTTTCAAGACAAAACCACAAAAAGCATTTAACTCATTTAAAGTGAACTCACCTACTCTATAAGACCTTAAGCACTTGATTTTAGCTTTCATTTCATTTTCAATTGATTTTGAAAATCTTGAATTTATTGAAAGCATTATATTTATCTTTCAAGAAAGTAACCCATGCCATCCTAGAGAAATCATCAACAAACATCATGAAATACCTTTCTCCTTTCAAACTTTTTGTCTTGGTAGGTCCACACAAATCAGTATGTACCAACTCCAATGGTCTAGAGGAAGAATGCTCTTTAGATTTGAAACTTATTCTTGTCTATTTTCAAAATTGACATTCCTTGCACACAATACTTGCAGGCTTGATTATTTTTGGCATATATCTTACCACATGTAATGAGCTAACCTCCACAAGATTGTCAAATTTAATGTTTCCTATTCTCCTATTCGAAAGCTAACATTCACTTGCTTGTCCAAGAAGACAAGTTATCCCATTGACATCCCTTAGACGTATATGTCACCACTTATCCTAGATCCTTCTACAACTAATTTCCTAGACTTTCCTTTTATGATCTCACATCCTCTTTAATTGAATATGAAATTCTATCCATTTTTGCATATTTGACTCACACTAAGAATATTTTTCCTAATAAATTTTACACAAATAACATCTTTTGTCATGTGCTTTCCATTAATATTTATCATACCTTTTCTATAGATTCGTATCAAAGTATCATATCCAAGCTTGATTATGCCTCCATTCCACTTCACAAGCTTGATAAACTTGCTTCTATCTCGTGATGTGGTTAGAACAATCACGGTCAATCAACCATGGCTTTGCTTCATATTTTTCATGAAAATTAGTACACATAACACTTGAATATTTAGATTCATCTCCAGTCTCCTTAGTAGCTAAAACCAAGACTTCATCCTCATTATTTAGACCACTAGAATTAGATTCATCCTTTGAGGAGTAGGAATCTTCCTTTAAAGTGTAGAGACTCTTCTTGAAATTAGTTCTTCTAGAATCTTTGTATCTCTTTTCAAAATATTTTATAAGACATTTAGAAGTAATATCACCAACTTCTCCATACTTAAAACATTTGAAAGGTAGCTTACCTTTGTACTTGTCGGTATCCCTCTTGAACTTCCTAACAAAATTTTATTCCTCTTCATTAGTGTCACTATCTAGATTAGAGACTTCATACATTTCCATCTTACAGACTCTGAAAGTAGCTTCCTTCTTTGGATCTTCTTTGTCAAACTCTCTCATTTCAAATGTAGTGATGTCACCTTATAATTGATCCATTTCCAATTTATCTAAATCTCTAGCTTCCTCAATAAAAGATACTTTAGGACTATAAGATTTAGGAAGAGATCTCAATACCTTTTTACCACCATAAATTCTTTCAAATTTTCACCAAGTCCTCTAATTGCATTGACCACTTCATCTGCTCGAAGTAGATATCTTGCAATATCTTCATCCTCTGACATTTTTTGGTTCTCAAACTTTCCTTTGTAGATCTATAACTTGGGTTTCTTTACTTGATGTATCCTTCATAGATTCCACTAAGCTTTTCCCATACCTCCTTTGCTATCTTGTAGTGTATTCCTTTTAGAAGATCAGAATTTATTAGCCCACTCAAGATAGCATTCTTAGCCTTTCCATTGTTCTCATAAGCCCTAATATCTACTAGATCAGTTGGAGGAGTAGCAGGAACAACATAACCATCCTTGATTGATTTCCAAACACCAAAATCTAAAGAGGATAGATAGGATACTATCTTGAATTGCCAAAAATCAATTTTTTTTCCATCAAGTCTAGGTTCATTGTAAGACCCTTCTTGTACCATGATCTCAGATCATCTTCCTCAAGTTGTTATATTTCTTCTAAGGGAATAGGCTCCAATACCAATTGTTGAACATGCATTAGAATATTGAGGGTGGGGGGGTAAATCAATATTCTATTAGATCTCAAAACTTTAAAAACAAAAGAAATTGTAAAGTCTACTGCATAAGAAAGAACATGAAGGATAGAAAAAATGCACAATACAACAGCAGATGTACATTGAAAACATTAGAGGGAAAAACCACTGTGAGAAAAGATGCTAGGAGCTACTATCATAATCTAACATCAAAAATAAATAATAGTTCCAACATTGTTTTAGGGATACAACCCAAGGAAGCAACTACTCCTTGAAAATAGGTGTGAAACATTTTTCTTTACCTTTGTCTTTTAATCTTCAAATTCTTTTGTTTTTAGCTTCGGAGATGTCTCGGTTTATAAAAGGCCAGTTAGAAAGACAGACAATGCGCCATGTGGTGGATGCACGACTTTCTTTTATCATTTTCCTTTCAGAGGAGGTCTCGGGACACACATCAGCTTGGTGGAAGTTTTCTCCAAAATATTTTTTGAAAAACATAAGATCCCCGCTCATGTGATGCATCATCTCTTTGCTGCAGAAGAATTATGCCTCTTATGAGATGATATCTTTTGGGAGTCTGTCGGAGCTTGTTGGCCTTCCTTTTCTTGGTTTTTGGGATGGAAGCTTTGAGTCAGTGCCTCAGGGTGATGCTATTGGTCCATAGGACCCTTTTTCCAGATTGTTTTTAGGATTTGATCATTTATGGGCCTCTATCTTTGTTAAATATCTAAAGGGCATTAATGCAAAAACTGAGAATTAATGACCAAAGATCATTGCAACCTAACAAAGGATCTACAATTAGATTGCAATCTATCAAGTATCAACATCTAGCAACAATTACTTCTATGTTGAGGTGGTGTTTTCTTCTTTTGATGGCTATATAAGGAGGGAAACAACACAATGGGGGGTTGGATTCCAAGTTACAGTTTCTTTGTTAAGAAAAGTTTCTTTAGTTTTCTTAGGTTTTTAGAATTATTATTAGAAGCAAAGTTGCATAACTAATTTTCTTTGGCATATTATATCTATTAAGGTTTAAACTATTGTCAGATTGGCATCCAACCTCTATTTCAAAGTTCATTTGATATTTAAAAGCACAAACTATTGAGGATAAATTGTTGAGACTATGCATATATGTCCTTTTTCAAGCTTTCTTTTTTTATATTATCATTTTGAATGGAACACTGTGTCTTGCAAGATAGATATAGATAGTTTAAGTAGTTGATTTCCATGTATGCTCGTATGGTAGAGTAGTAGCTTAAGAAAGTTGGATTATGTCATTGGAATTCTCTATTTTTCTGAAAGTTGTTTTGTCATGCTATGATGTATTAGGAGGAAGAGTTCATGTGATTTCTGAGATATTGTTCTGTAACTCATAAGAAATCTTTATGTTTGATCGAACCTTAATGAAAATTTCCTACATAAAGATTTGAAAGTCTGCACTATGCTTGAAGTTAGCCTTTGATGTTCATTCTCTTTCCACTAATGAAGGATTGTGGCTTTCTATGCCTAATTATATCACTCATAAGAATGATTTGGGTTTGAAATGTTGTAAAAGATTTGGTGCATTTCCTTTTATGTTTTATGTTTACATTTCCTTCTCCCCTTATCTCCAAACCACAAAGAAGAGTTGGATTTCTATAGAAATCCCAGAGGGATTTAGTGAGACATAATTTGTCCCCCACTCGCTGAATTTCCCATAAGATTTTTGGAGAGGCGCAAGATTTGATGATCAATAGTTCTTTTCTAGCATGCCAGGTGGGACAAGAAGTTTTCCAAACGCCTGATTAGAATTCAGAGATATTTCTTGAATCAGGCTAAGGAAGGAAACTAGAAGTTTCATGCCCAGAGTCCAAATGAGAGCATCTTCAAGAGGTCACTTCCAGTACTCTTAGTTACCTACCTTAGCCCCTAGGAGGAGAAGAATTACAAGCTCCGTATCACCTATAAGGAGCAATAGAGTAAGAAGTCAGTGCCCAGTATCTAGAGCTTTATCTACTCCACTAGAGGCTCAAACTTCCAAATTAGAATACTTATATACCTAATTAACAAGATTTTTTTCTTTATGGCTCACATCCCCCTTGCTCCTAGAAACTTCATAACATGGGATAGCGACAGTTTGCTACAACCACCCACACCCCTAGATGTATGGCCTATAATACCCCCTAATTCCCTCAAGGCTATCCCAAAATTCTTTGGAGAAGACTTCAAAACTCCTTTTGAACACCTTCAAGATATAGCTGAAGTATGTAGCATACATAATATAGCAGAGGTAAATATTGCTTTGAGGTTGTTAGCCACCTCTTTCAAAGGAAAAGCCTAAGACTAGTATTGATCTTTGGCTTTAGGCTCTATTATCTCCTAGGACCAGTTCAGAGAGAGGTTGTTCAAAGACTTTTCAAAAAAGGGAGATTGCTCCTCACTATTACATCAATTAATCACCATCAAAAGGGCCCCGCAAGAGGCCATGAGTGATTTCAACACCAGGTTTGATAAAATTTGGCAGAGGATCCTTGTGATTGCTCGACCCCTAGCTGCGATGGTGTTCATGTTCTAACTGAAGGCTATCGATTCAGACATTAAAGTTATGATAACTTCCATGGTAGAAGACATCTTGCCCGATGCATATGAGGTGGGGATGCATGCAGAAAATAGTCTGATCGATGCTCAGAAGCTCCCATCATGACCCCCCATGCTTATGTTCGTGGAACTCTCTGGAACATCTCAAGAAGAAGCTTCTTCAAGAACTTCCACTACACAATCAACATTAGGCATACTACAATCCATGTATGTGTATCCTACCACACAAAGTAGCACATTGAGCTCCAACTCAATCACGATGGATATTAACAACATGAAGAGTCTCATGCATAATTTTTCTAATGAGCTAGTTATCATCAAACGATAGCAAGAGACACCTCCAAAGCTGAGTACTTAGACCTATGGTGGAAGCACGCCATCCTATCAACATAACACATACTAGTGGCTTTCCTAAAGAGAAGGCCAATAGACAACATCCACGAACTAGATAGTTCTAGTCACCATGCACTTTAGAGGGTAAAAGATAGCTAGAGTAGAGAAATGATCCCAGGACAGAACAATTTGGTGGAAGAGGAGAACGTATGGTGTTTCCCCTACAACAATAGTCATCTTCCCCAAAATTTCCCTAGGGGAAATATCCAACAAAGGATAGCGGAACAAAGAAGAAAAGTTGTGCAGGAGATAAACATTACACCTAATCAAGCGTTGTTCTCATGGATGGAGGAAGAAGACATGGTATTCGCAAAAAAATCTCCAACAACTAGCACTCTACAAGTACAGTCAAATTACAATAAGAGGTCTAAAGTAAGGCTCACCAAAGAATATGTACAACAACCTATGCCACAACCTCAGTTGCATCAACTGTTGCCACAAGAGAAGCAGTTTCCACCACCTATCATCTGGCCTATCTCGTAGTTGCATAATCTACCGTTACCTGAGAAAGAGACCAGTGAAACACCAAGCCTAGTCACGTCGGAATGTTTTCTCCTAAAAAGGAGGGAAATACCATTATTTAAGACAAAGGCCCAAATAGTCAAGATACTTAAAGTGGTGGAGAAACTGAAGAAGGCGCCCACAAATATATCATTTTGGGATGTCATATCTTTTCCTAAACAAAAGACTCTACTTTGGGAAGAATTGAAGAAAATAGAGGAAATACCTCAGACGAGAGTAGCTCCGATATGCGATCAAAGAAAAGACAAGGTACCCACATTAGAACCCCAAGCGCCAAAAGCTGTGGTGTATGCAAATGATGTGGAAAATGAAAAGGAGAAAGAGGTAAGCAGGCCAAAGCCCACACCTTTCTTTTGAACATTTATTGTGTAAGATAAGCTTTTGCATAATAATATGATCGCTTCGAGAGCCAGTACAACTGTCATGCCAAAACAAGTGGCTAATTCCTTAGAGCTTAGGTATGAGCCCCTTGAGAAAGGAATCATGCAACTAGAAGGGAAGAAGGTCCCAATGGTCGGTTGGATAGAGGACTTGTCTCTAAACCTCTTCTCATGCCCAAGTCAAATAGTCACACAAGAAGTAGTAGTGATAGACATTCCACTAGTCTTTGAAGTGTGTCTATCAAGAGATTTCACCACCAAGCTTGGAAAATACCTAGCACTTGACTTGTCCCACCTGATAATGAGAACCAAGCATAGAGCAAAGATGAATATTCTTTCTAAATCTTTACATCCCAAACACATTATGGATAATGCAGGCCTATACTTTGAAGCCGCATATACCTCTATCTCTCAGCAAGAGAGATATTGTGTAGAAATGCTAGAAGATGAAGAGGATACAAGTGAGAAGAGTCCTAAGGAAGAAGTGTTTCTCAACCAATTCATTGATTCCAATCCATTCAACAATTTTCATGCAACAAGGCTAGGCACCTATGTAATTTTTGATGGTGATCAATTCTTTTTGAAACTGAAGAAGGATCAGGAGAAATCTGATGGCCCATATGATAATCTTCTATATACCCTATATTTTGATGGTGCCAAGTGTAAAGCCAAATCCGAAGCGGGTGTTCGATTACTATCTTTGATAGGTTTTGAAACTCTCAGAGCTTATAATTTTTTGTTCTCATGCTCGAATAATGATGTTGAATATGAGGCCTTGGTCCATGGTCTAATCCTTGCATAGAGAATGGGTATAAAAAGAGTGGAAGCTTTCAGAGATTCAAAGATGGTGGTGAGCCAAGTCCATAGTCAAGCAACTGCAAAGAACACCTAGATGAAGTCATATAGACATTGGATTTGGGACCTGATCTAGAGTTTCAAAGCCTTCAACATACAAGTTATTTCCCAATCTCAGAATTGTGTCACTGATCGGATGGAATTTGTTGGGTAACAGTTTGAACTAGTTTCTGACTCAACCAAGCAAAATGCAATGCAAGTTATCGTTTGACCCTCAATTCCCGACAACGATGAAAATTGGTAAGTTTTTGATGACAACACTTAGATTGCTACCTTCATACAAAAAGGAGGAATGGTTCCTAACTATTCACCCCCAAGAGTATAATTTCCTAAAGGGAAGGTCATCCAATTAAAAGCGAACAAGCTTCCTAGAGGGTTGATTTCCCTCAAGAACCTTTTTGATTGTGAAGATGGGAGAAATGGCAAGCGAATGTTCAATGTAGATGAAAGAGATTATGAAGAGGTTGATGTTGGAAGCAGCATAAATTTGAAAGTTAGAAAGGAGGTTCTATGCAAAGATAAAGAAATATTAAGGGATCTATGCTATGAGTACGATGGAGTTATGGCATGGACCTATGATGATATTAGAGGTTATGAACTAGGTATAATTCAACATACCATTAACTTGGAGGAAGCATCCAAGCTCATTCGACAGAAGGAAAAGCAAGTCAACCTGAAGGTTGAAACCTTGATGGCACAGGAGCTCAAAAAGTTGGCCAAGTCAAGAATCATATATCCGATAAAACATTTCACCTAGGTGTCAAATCTAGTACCCATCAAAAAAAGGAATGGTGACATCAGGCTTTGCATCAATTTCCAGGACTTGAACAAGGCCTCACTGAAGGACCATTACCCCTTGCCATCTATGGAGCTAATTCTGCAGACAGTAGCCAGATCTGAAATGTTCTCATTGCTTGATGGTTTATTGGGATATAACCAAGTATATATAAAGGAGTGCAACCAACACAAGATGACGTTTACCACTAAGTGGGGAACATTTTCATATGCCTAGATGTCATTTAGACTATCAAATGTTGGTGTAACTTTTCAACGAGCAATGTATATTTCTTTTAGAGGTTTAATCAACCTAATTATTTTGATATATCTAGACGACTTATTGGTCTTTTCAAAATCAAAGGGTGACCACTTCAATCATCTAGAAAAGGTTTTCCAGAAATGCCAACAGTTCAGGATTTATTTAAATCCCAAAAAATGTATCTTTGGAGTTGTGGATGTGAAAATCTGCATATGGTTAGCATTTTAAAACCAAAATAATCCTCAACATCCCTATGAGATAATGAAACATGTTAGATATGCTAAGTAAGATATTAAAACAACAAGAAAAACCAAATAAGCATACAAACAACATGAATCAACTTCATCTCATAGTGGATTGGTGTCACATGTCCTAGTGACTCTTTCCCAATCCTTGATTGATAAGCTTAGATGATGATGATAAGATGGACAAGATTAGCTCTCCATTGAAGAGAGTAACCTTGTATGAGATTGGAGAGTTGAAATGCTCAAACTGTGGAGTGGACAAAATCAATTCTCAAATGAAGAGAGTGACTTTGCATAGGGATTGTGGAGGATTTGCTCAAAGATGAAGCACCTATTTAAGGATTTTCAAAATGTTAAGTGTTGAAGAGAGACCAATGTGGGACTAAGATTGGACCAATGAAAGAAGGACACTTGTCAAGCAGTGATTGGTTGATGAATGTGCAAGATTTGGGAAGAGTTCCCATGAGAGGGAAAATTTGAATTCAAATTTGCAATGAATGCTGAGTTTGACCTTTGGAAGGGGACATGTAAGAGACATGTAAGGCCTCATAAATGCTCTATTGGGCGTACATGTCCACTTGGGGAGAGAGTCAAACATGGAGAATATTCTCCCTTTATGCCAAGTTGAAAATAAAGATTTTGATAAATCAATTAAATGCAATTTCATGTGCAAGTGGCCAAATCTAGAGAATGCAAGTTGTTAGGATGTGACATTCATTAGATTAGATTTAATCAGGATTAATTAGTTAAGATGATGATTAGGGTGTTTTGAATTTTATGACTTAAATATTTGATTTATTTAAATCAGAAAACGATGGAAATAACTTAGTTAAAGTTTGATTTATTTAATTAAAGGATGATGTGAACCTTTGATTTATTTAAATGATAAGAACCTGATTTACTTGGTGAATGGATGTGATGCGTTTGATTTATTCAATGAGAGGATGAATATGCATAATGCTAATTTGACGTGTCTACATTTTTCCCCTCTTTGAAGCAAAGTACTTGTTGCGTTGGTTCAAAGAATAACTTGCCGTGATCAAAATTCAAAAAGTTTTAGATTTTTCAGATGCCCCATCAAAAAATACATTGGTACATTGCCCCCTCGAGAGATTGAGTGAAAAGTTTCGATTTGAGGGTCGATCTCGTAATAAAGAGGTTCAAAATGAATGGTTATGGACGATGATGCCAATGAAATGATATCAAGATGCTTAGAATAACAAATCTATATTGTCCTAAACAACTTAAATGATGATATGATATGAGATGAATGAGATTGATGATGTGATATGCTATGATATGCAATGGATGATTTATGAGATGCTTATACTAATAGATCTATATTATGATGATGATATGAACGCACGATGGATGCATGATGGATGAACTGGTGATGAATTGGTGTTAGTATGGAAATGAGATGATGACAAGAGGATCCAACAAGCCAACATTATGAGAGATGATGATGAGAAATGATGATAAGAAATGATGATGATAGATGGATGATTTTGCCTTATCAAGGATTGGGATTTTCAAAGGGTCACTTACTTTATGTTTGATAACACGCCTAAGTACGATGCATCAAGGTATGAAGGACCAGGATGGTGTTGTACTTAGTGTGATGGACTTTGACTCGATAAATAGATAGGAGTATTCTTGTTCACACTTGACATATAGAAATCATGCTAGGGCATACCTAACAAAGCAAGTATTCACCAAGTTATTTTACAAGAACGTCCAACAAGCACAATAGACAAAAGATAATGATCGTTGCCCGATTCCTATCTCTCTAAATCCTTTGTTTGGATATCATCAAAAGGTCCTTGGAATGAGCACAATAAGATAAATCAAAAGAAAAGATCAAGTACACAAACAAGCCAATGTTATTCATACCTTCAGCCAAAGGGATGTGTTTTGATAGGATAAAAATCCAAGGTGATATCCAAAATGATGCCCATTGTCGGAATGATATATCCTAGGACATGCACTGTATAGGATGATGATGGTTTGATAAGTTGATTGATAGGTTGTTGATATAAGGTTGGCTGACATGTTTGAAAATGATCAAGAGTTTGATTTTGTCTTAAAGGTTTGTTGTTTCGATTTTGATTTTATGATTGAAGCTTGCTTTTGCAGACTGCTATGATTGTTTATGTTTGCATTGCCAAAGGATGAATGTGACGATTAGTTTATTATGAATGATTGATTATTGTGGGTGCAAGCGAGATGAGACTGATGGATTTTTTGAAATATTTGGATGTTTTGAGGCTGTTTTTGGATTTTGATGTTTTTCGGATGTTTTGGGGTTTTCTGAGATTTTATGAATGTTTTTGTGTTTTTTTGGTTTTTGAATGTTTTTGGATTTTGATGTCTCGGGGGCTGATCAAAGATTAGTCTTTCCTACGTTTAAGCTCAAAGATGACGTAGTTTGGATTTCAATGTTTTTGATGTTTTCTACTTTTATGAATGTTTTTGGATTTTTTCGATGTTTTGGATGTTTTTGTATTTTTCGCATGATTTTGACGATTTGGATATGTGTGGTGATATTAGTGCTCTGTTTTGGGATTTTCCTAAAAACCAAGCTAAGGTTGATTGATCGGGTCGACGGATTGATGATGATGATAACATTGTTGAGGATACACAACAATGCAATGATTTGATTGATTGGGATTGATGATAACATTGTTGAGGATACACAACAATGCAGTGATTTGATTGATCAGGATTGATGATAACATTTTTGAGGATGCACAACAATGCAAGGATAGTGTTAAGCAACACAATGGATTTGGGAAAGATATCCCTAAGATGACGATGAATTGATGATGATGATTTGATTGGATTTGATTGATCATGATTGAGGAAGCTTGATTTGGAACAAAATTTGTTTGAATGATTTGATTTGACGTTTGAAGGGTGCATTAGATGCGACTGATAGTGATTGTTTGGATCGATGTTTGATGAAAAGTTGAAGACTGATAAGGAATTTCTTCTCATCAAAATATGCCATAGGCTAGTGATTCAGATTTTGGATTGCAGATGCTTGACCAATTTGATTTCATGTTTTCCAATGTTCAGATCGCTACATAAGCTAAAGGATATAGACAAAGATTTATTCTCAAAAGCAAGATGTACATATCTGCCCCCAATGTCTAGCAACGCATGGAATGCGATGGATGGATGCTTGGATAGGTGTGTAGATGGATCCAGATATGGATACGCAAAGGATGCCAAGGATTATATTACGATAAAATAAGGTGTTTAGATAAAGAGTGCTTATTGGATAATGCTTCATGGCTCAGATAATGTTGGATAGGATAGGACCAATGAAAACGGCCCATGTCAAGATGTTAACCACAAGCAAGTGTAAAGTGTGCACCAAAATTTCATCAAGATCAAGATAACTTGGATGATGGATGAAGATGGATGAAAATGGATTGGATCAATGGTTTATGGATGAGTGGATTTATTATGGATAAGATGGATGGAATGTTGGATTTATTATGGATGGGATAAGATGCTTTCATGTGAAGTGGCACATGTAGATGCTCGATTCTACACATGACGCCTATTTTCCAGGTTTTCATCATGGTCTTGCCCAAAGCGCCGCACATGCAGTTTTCACTAGAGGGCAATTTTTCTCTTTACTGTTTTCAATCCATTTTCTATTTTTTTTTGTATTTTTTTTTTATTTTTTTGATTTTTTTGAAATATTTTAAGCTCATGCTGAATCATGAGTTGTTGCTGATGTAGATGCCCCTGCCATAATCTTCCATCGGTATCCTGCTTGAAGGAGCTGCTTTGCTAAGATACATGCACTTGAATGCAACTTTTGGGATTCTTAATCTACTTCGCCGATACCGGAGTTAAATTTGTCTCTGTGCATACATCACGATATAGTGCCTTCTGAATCTTTATGATGAAGGGTTGTTGCCAATACATGGTCAATATGAGAATTGGATATCATGCGTGGAGGCATAGATGGAGTGTGTTTAGGGATAAGAGATGGATTGGTTGATAGTTTGGAATCTTTGACTCTCCAAACTTGGGAAGATGAGCAATGATGGGTGGATACGAAAGTGTGCATGGAATTAGGACCAACTATTTGATATATCTTGTACGTTGCTCGAAAAGCCTGCTTTTGCTTTTGTGGAAGTCTTTGAAGGATACTTTTCCCTCTTTTATTTTGCCCCATAGTTTCTTTGACTAATGGAGTTTGATAGGGATGATCTTTCTTTGTATTCTTTGGTATCCATATGTATTTGATTTGTCCATTATGCTTCTCAGCTTCTTTTGATTTGATACCATTCTTCGTACTTTGATTCAAATATTTCCTTTGACGTTGGTCCCAATTCATGGATGGGGTGATGGGTGGATGAAGATTCATGACGTGGTTGGTTGTAGTATTGACACTAGCTTCATCATAAGGACTCATCGTGCTCCCTATGTTGATGTTTGCACTAGATAAAGTCACCCCCAGTATGGTGGAAGTAGTACCTTCATGCTTTGATTCTGCCTGTTCTAAGAGCTCCTATTTAGAGTGCATTCTCTGATAAATGACCATCGTAGGTGACGCTATTTCCATTTGCTACTCTACTAACTCTGGAATATCCTGTTCTATCTGACTTGTTTCCTCGAGCGGATAATGCTGGATACCTTTATTCATGATGTCCTCAATCTGAGTTTGGGACATATTTGATCCAGATGTTGACAACTCCATTTGATTGTAGGAGTTAAGAATCTGCTCTTTTTGTGTAAGAAAATCTTGTTCTAGATCAAGATCATCTACGTGTCCATCCATAGAAAGCATCTCATGGGTAGATGGAGGAGTATGTGCTAGATGGATATGATCATATTGCATAGATAGGAGAGTATCCATTAGATTATTGTAGAAGATACAAATTTTTGATCTTGAATGACTTTGGGGTTGCTTTCGACATGCTTTGGATCAAGTTTTTGACATGGGTCAGTTTCAAATGATGGATTGCTTACAAAGGACTTTTGGATGTCGACATTAGGCATGGTCAAGTTCAATGTTCCTTCAGCATCTATAACCATGAGGTCAAAGGGGATCAACATGTTTTGAAACTGACCATTGCTAGACCTTAGTGAAAGATTTTGATCTTGCTTTGGAATAAATTCTTGAGATATGTTCTCTAACTTGTAAGGCGACGTAGAGACATTTTCAACATGATCATAGGTGAACTGATTGTGCATTATGTCAATTGAATCAAATAATCCTAACACTCCTTGAAAGAGATCACTAAAAAGTGGCTCTTGATGTATGGTGAGTTGATCATCGAATTGTGTAGATACATCCTCAATGTGCTCCTTGATGGAGAAGTTTTGATCATTGTTTTTGACAATTGCAGTGGAGAGATTGTGAATGTCTTCAACCATAGAGTCAAGTGATGTTGATATTTCTTGAATTGGATCATTGTTGGCTATTGTTGGATTTTGATCATGATTGAAAAATGACTCTTGACATATGTCGATTTGATAATTGGATGAAGTAAACGTGTGCTCAGTGATGGATTGATCTTGATCCTTGTTTTCAATAGTTGTCATTTTTTGTGTTTGTGCTCGTGTTTGCTGAGTAGCTTGAGAGGCTTGGGAAACTTGAGAGGATTGTTGCACTTGTTGAGCTTGTGTTGCTTGCTACATGGCTAGATATTGTTGGAATCTCTTTTGAAAAGTAGCTTGTAATGTCCCGTTGTATTGGCTTGGTGTGGTGGAGGTTGGTGGTGGTGGGGGTGGTGGTGGATTCAGAATCATGTTGGATGTAGTGACAAGTGTTTGAGATACACTCGGAGCGATCATGGTAGTGAGGGGTTGAGATGTGATGGGCGTGATAGTGGTGTTTGGAATGATTGAAGCGATAGTGATGGTTGGAATGACCGAGGTGATAGGTCCTTGGGAGACCATATTTTGATTGGTTGGGATAATCATTGTTGCTTGATTGGATACCATCTGTTGGTGTGATGTCGATGGTATATTCAAAGGATTTGATGTGATGGCTTTATTGGCGTTATGTGGATTGATTTGCATGGAGTGATTAGTGCTAGGTAAAGGGGGAAGCCCTAAACTAGGGGATGATTTTGGTATGGGTAATGGGGGTGGAGATGTCTCTTGGCGCAATGACTCAACTATTTTGGAAAGTGCAGCAATTTGATCTCACCAAATTTGTTCTTGATTTCGATCTTGACTCCCTTGATATAGTTGATTTGGCTCTTGTTTAAGCAGATTTGGAGTGTGTAGTTGTGTTTGATTTTGGATAATATTCTAATTTGGGATGACACTCAGATTTGGCATGATAGGTTGAAATTGACCATTGTTCATGCTTGGAATATTCATATGATTTTCAAATGTATCCATCCCAAAGTTTGTTGGATTCATGTTTTGAAAACTTGCACTTGGTACATTCTCCTTTGGCTTGTAGGGATTTGGTGGGATGACATTTGTTTGAAGGCTCATGTATTGATTGTTCGGTTAATGGATTTGTAGGTTTGGATTTAAATCTCCCATCGGGAAATGTGCTCCAATCTTTGATTTGGGCATACTCACACTTGTTGTTCTATTGACATTTGTCGAAGGTAATGGTCCCATGTATGGATTATGTTAGTGTGAGTTTTGATAATCAATCAGAATTGTAAGGCTTTGAAGATTCAATTGATTTGGATTACTCAAGATGTATGGATCAAGTTTGTATGCCATGTTCTCCTTGTGTTTTGACCTTGTTACAAAATTAACCTCTAGGGTTCTTAGGACTAATGATGAGTGATTAATGTTTAGGAACTTTGAATCAATGCTAGACTTAGGGCTTGATTTTGATCGGTTTGATTTGGATAATGAACGTGTAAACCTTAAGATGTTGGATGTTATGTTAGGATGAACTTGTTCAAAGGATGGTTCATTTAATTAAATTTATGAGAAAGAATGCATTCCCACACACCTAACTAAATGAGGTGATTTTTATTTTGATAATGTGCCTAAGTCTAGAATGATGTTTTCAAAAGCTCTAAAGTTGTTTGGATGGATGAATTTTGATAAATGGTTGAGTTGGATGAAATGTTTGATTTGATCCTAAAAGACTTAGAGAGACTTTGTTTACTAGGCCAAGGTATTGAAGAACACACTTTTCTCTAAGAGCAATCAAAAGACCAATGTTTTCATGAAAATCATATGACCAAAAGATATCAAGCACATGTGTGGGGTCCAACTTGTTATCTTTGCTTAATGAGTTCTTTTTACCACAAACACATTTCTTGATTAGGTTTCAAATTGAATGTCCCATGTCACTTCTTTTTTTCCCACAAAGTGCTATGTGAAAGTTCCAAGAAATTAGGACAAGGGTTGCCTAATGTTGACCTTTGTAAGAGAAAATTAAGATGTAAACCCAATTACTTAGAAACCTCTAAGGACATAATCCCAAGGGTAAGCAATAATTCTTGGGTTTTTTCAATGGTATTTTCTCTAACTAAGGGGTTTGAAATTCTGATGATGATGTTGAATGATGGTTTTCCAATGTTTTCGATAAACGCACTATGTTTTCAAACAAGCAATGTAACATCCTAGCTCAATTGAGAAAATTTTGATAGAGTATCTCAAGAGATGTCATCTAATGGATATGCAAAGATAAAATCTATGAGCCGTCCAAACAATAATAATACTGGGCCTTTACTTCAGAAGAAAATTGTTACCCAAAAGAATGAGGAATTCATAAGAAATACAAAGGAAACATTGAACAAAATTGGATTATAAGAATGTAAGGCAAGTACCATGAGGAAGCCAACAAGAGCGTGCAAAACACTAGATTATCCACATGACAAAAAAAATATAGAACAATCATCCCTCACAACAGAGAAAATGATGGAGAATGCAAGCTCGTTCGTTCATAGGTCAATATTGAGCATTTTCTTCCATGATAACTAGGGAAATACGGCAAGAGGTAGACAGACTGATTGAAATATGGAAACAGGGTTAATCTCTGGCTGAATGTACTTCATGTCATTGAGATTAGTCATAATTTGCTAGCTGTAGAGATCTAGGCAAGAGTTGCAAGGATGAGGATTATAAACGTCACTTTCCTGTATGAGATACACAATCTAAAAGTAGGTGTAGGATGTAACCCGTCTCTTTTCCTAAGTTGTTTGATTCTAAGCTTATGGTAAATGAAATTATAAAATAAAGTTGCCAGACAGATGTTAGATGAGAATGGCAGGCATGAAGCCAGTGCCTCTTCCCGTGACATACAAGCTTGTAACCTAATAAATTCTTTTGCAATCTACCAATAGATTCTTCCCAGTTGTGCAAAGAATGGTAGACATATCAAAGATCTTGCTACACAGACATACCTCTATAGGATAGGTGGCATGTAGAATAGGTTTTGGCCTTCTACATAGAGATAAGAGAGAAATAATAAACCTACAACTAAATTCATAAGCCTGGTCAATAACTCAAAAGGGAAGCAGATTCATCATGCTACCAAATCATTTGTAAATGGAAGGATAAAGCCGGAATATAAATGGGGTATTTTGTATTGCTCTAAGTGTAATGTCAGTACCAAGAATGTCTGCATTAAAATAGCGCTCTTAGGCATGGAAATAATAACCTTGGGTATTTGGTGGCAACATCCATAACGCTGCTAATGTCAGCCTAATACTATTAGCTCTATATGAACATCAAGTTGTTAATTGTTGGCCACACTAGAGTATCAATGTATGTACTTAATTAAATAATGGAGTCAATTTCATAGATTTTGATTCTGTATTCATTAATGAAATCCTCAAACGTGGAGTTCTGCTAATCTCAAACTGTGATAAGAGGCTTTATTGCTCATAATAATAAAAATAAAAATGAGAATGAGATGATGAATATTAGTACTCAGCAATATAAATGTCCTTACTGCAATCTGGTGCGCCACATTCCCAATCTCCCTGCCGGTTTCCTCTTCCCACCTGCGGCATTTCCACTCTCCCCCCTGCTCGCGGCTTGTCTCCTCCTTTAAAACTGAAACAAAATAGGGGTCGAGGCTTTGTCTTGAGCGCGAGCTTTTTCCATTCAACGCCCCCTCACATTCCAAACTCTTTTGCTCATTCAAAAGCGACCTTTGGATGACCAATGTGCTCTTTTGATTTTGTTTTCTGCCTTGAATAGTGAAAAATTTCCTTCCCTTTATGCATTTGTAATTTTAACTCTTCATATCCATTTTATCTCTTTTTCGACTCACCAGAGCATCAGCTCCAAGGATCTAAAATACATTATCTAAATTTTAAGAACATTGTCTATATATGCTGAAATTGACCATGAAGTGGGTTTGAATTTACACAAATTTGATTATGTAAATTCTTCTTGAAATGGAGAGATACCAAACAAAATTCAAACAAATCAAAATTGAAAAGAAACAAATCAATATTTTTTTGGTTGGTGTTGATCACCAATACGCCCACGTTCTCCTGCACCATTTCCCCAAACCACCCTCTACTCTCCAAAACCATAGGTTTTTATTTGTAAACCACCATCGAACCTAAAAATTCATAGGGTCTTGATAGGAAATCTTCCTTTAATCCTGAAAACCATTAATGTTAAGCCAAAATACATGAATAATTTGGAAACCCACTAGCTTTCAAGACAAACCCACAAAAAGCATTTAACTCATTTAAAGTGAACTCACCTACTCTATAAGACCTTAAGCACTTGATTTTAGCTTTCATTTCATTTTCAATTGATTTTGAAAATCTTGAATCTATTGAAAGCATTAGATTTATCTTTCAAGAAAGTAACCCATGCCATCCTAGATAAATCATCAACAAACATGATGAAATACCTTTCTCCTATCAAACTTTTTGTCTTGGTAGGTCCACACAAATCAGTATGTACCAACTCCAATGGTCTAGAGGAAGAATTCTCTTTAGATTTGAAACTTATTCTTGTCTATTTTCAAAATTGACATTGCTTGCACACAATACTTGCAGGCTTGATTATTTTTGGCATATATCTTACCACATGTAATGAGCTAACCTCCACAAGATTGTCAAATTTAATGTTTCCTATTCTCCTATTCGAAAGCTAACATTCACTTGCTTGTCCAAGAAGACAAGTTATCCCACTGACATCCCTTAGACTGTATATGTCACCACTTATCCTAGATCCTTCTACAACTAATTTGTGTAAGATAAGCTTTTGCATAATAATATGATCGCTTCGAGAGCCAGTAAAACTGTCATGCCAAAACAAGTGGCTAATTCCTTAGAGCTTAGGTATGAGCCCCTTGAGAAAGGAATCATGCAACTAGAAGGGAAGAAGGTCCCAACGGTCTGTTGGATAGAGGACTTGTCTCTAAACCTCTTCTCATGCCCAATTTAAATAGTTACACAAGAAGTAGTAGTGATAGACATTCCACTAGTCTTTGAAGTGTGTCTATCAAGAGATTTCACCACCAAGCTTTGAAAATACCTAGCACTTGACTTGTCCCACCTGATATTGAGAACCAAGCATAGAGCAAAGATGAAGATTCTTTCTGAATCTTTACATCCCAAACACATTATGGATAATGCAGGCCTATACTTTGAAGCCGCACATACCTCTATCTCTCAGCAAGAGAGATATTGTGTAGAAATGCTAGAAGATGAAGAGGATACAAGTGAGAAGAGTCCTAAGGAAGAAGTTTTTCTCAACCAATTCATTGATTCCAATCCATTCAAAAAATTTCATGCAACAAGGCTAGGCACCTATGTCATTTTTTATGGTGATCAATTCTTTTCGAAACTGAAGAAGGATCAGGAGAAATCTGATGGACCATATGATAATCTTCTATAGACCCTATATTTTGATGGTGGCAAGTGTAAAGCCAAATCCGAAGTGGGTGTTCAATTACTATCTTTGATAGGATTTGAAACTCTCAGAGCTTACAATTTTTTGTTCTCATGCTCGAATAATGATGTTGAATATGAGGCCTTGGTCCATGGTCTAATCCTTGCATAGAGAATGGGTATAAAGAGAGTGGAAGCTTTCAGAGATTCAAAGATGGTGGTGAGCCAAGTCCATAGTCAAGCAACTGCAAAGAACACCTGGATGAAGTCATATAGACATTGGATTTGGGACCTAATCTAGAGTTTCAAAGCCTTCAACATACAAGTTATTTCCCAATCTCATAATTGTGTCACTGATCGGATGGCATCTGTTGGGTAACAGTTTGAACCAGTTTCTGACTCAACCAAGCAAAATGCAATGCAAGTTATCGTTTGACCCTCAATTCCCGACAACGATGAAAATTGGTAAGTTTTTGATGACAACACTTAGATTGCTACCTTCATACAAAAAGGAGGAATGGTTCCTAACTATTCACCCCCAAGAGTATAATTTCCTAAAGGGAAGGTCATCCAATTAAAAGCGAACAAGCTTCCTAGAGGGTTGATTTCCCTCAAGAACCTTTTTGATTGTGAAGATGGGAGAAATGGCAAGCGAATGTTCAATGTAGATGAAAGAGATTACGAAGTGGTTGATGTTGGAAGCAGCATAAATTTGAAAGTTAGAAAGGAGGTTCTATGCAAAGATAAAGAAATATTAAGGGATCTGTGCTATGAGTACAATGGAGTTATGGCGTGGACCTATGATGATGTTAGAGGTTATGAACTAGGTATAATTCAACATACCATTAACTTGGAGGAAGCATCCAAGCTCATTCGACAGAAGGAAAAGCCAGTCAACCTAAAGGTTGAAGCCTTGATGGCATAGGAGCTCACCAAGTTGGCCAAGTCAAGAATCATATATCCGATAAAACATTTCACCTTGGTGTCAAATCTAGTACCCATCAGAAGAAGGAATGGTGACATCAGGCTTTGCATCAATTTCCAGGACTTGAACAAGGCCTCACTGAAGGACCATTACCCCTTGTCATCAATGGAGCTAATTCTACAGACAGTAGCCAGATCCGAAATGTTCTCATTGCTTGATGGTTTATTGGGATATAACCAAGTATATATAAAGGAGTGCGACCAACACAAGATGACGTTTACCACTAAGTGGGGAACATTTGCATATGCCTAGATGTCATTTAGACTATCAAATGTTGGTGTAACTTTTCAACGAGCAATGGATATTTATTTTAGAGGTTTAATCAACCTAATTATTTTGATATATCTAGATGACATTTTGGTCTTTTCAAAATCAAAGGGTGACCACTTCAATCATCTAGAAAAGGTTTTCCAGAAATGCCAACAGTTCAGGATATCTTTAAATCCCAAAAAATGTATCTTTGGAGTTGTGGATGTGAAAATCTGCATATTGTTAGCATTTTAAAACCAAAATAATCCTCAACATCCCTATGAGATAATGAAACATGTTAAATATGCTAAGTAAGATATTAAAACAACAAGAAAAACCAAATAAGCATACAAACAACATGAATCAACTTCATCTCATAGTGGATTGGTGTCACATGTCCTAGTGACCCTTTCCCAATCCTTGATTGATAAGCTTAGATGATGATGATAAGATGGACAAGATTAGCTCTCCATTGAAGAGAGTAACCTTGTATGAGATTGGAGAGTTGAAATGCTCAAATTATGGAGTGGACAAAATCAATTCTCAAATGAAGAGAGTGACTTTGCATAGAGATTGTGGAGGATTTGCTCAAAGATGAAGCACCTATTTAAGGATTTTCAAAATTTTAAGTGTTGAAGAGAGACCAATGTGGGACTAAGATTGGACCAATGAAAGAAGGACACTTGTCAAGCGGTGATTGGTTGATGTATGTGCAAGATTTGGGAAGAGTGCCCATGAGAGGGAAAATTTGAATTCAAATTTGCAATGAATGCTGAGTTTGACCTTTGGAAGGGGACATGTAAGAGACATGTAAGGCCTCATAAATGCTCTATTGGGCGTACATGTTCACTTGGGGAGAGATTCAAACTTGGAGAATATTCTCCCTTTATGCCAAGTTGAAAATAAAGATTTTGATAAATCAATTAAATGCAATTTCATGTGCAAGTGGCCAAATCTAGAGAATGCAAGTTGTTAGGATGTGACATTCATTAGATTAGATTTAATCAGGATTAATTAGTTAAGATGATGATTAGGGTGTTTTGACTTTTATGACTTAAATATTTGATTTATTTAAATCAGAAAAGGATGAAAATAACTTAGTTAAAGTTTGATTTATTTAATTAAAGGATGATGTGAACCTTTGAATTATTTAAATGATAAGAACCTGATTTACTTGGTGAATGGATGTGATGCGTTTAATTTATTCAATGAGCGGATGAATATGCATAATGCTAATTTGACGTGTCTACATTTTTCCCCTCTTTGAAGCAATGTACTTGTTGCGTTGGTTCAAAGAATAACTTGCCGTGATCAAAATTCAAAAAATTTCTGATTTTTCGGATGCCCCAGCAGAAAGTACACTGGTACATTGCCCCCTCGAGAGATTGAGTGAAAAGATTTGATTTGAGGGTCGATCTCATGATAAAGAGGTTCAAAATGAATGGTTATGGATGATGATGCAAATGAGATGATTTCAAGATGCTTAGAATAACAAATCTATATTATCCTAAACAACTTAAATGATGATATGGTATGAGATGGATGAGATTGATGATGTTTTATGCTATGATATGCAATGGATGATTTATGAGATGCTTATACTAATAGATCTATATTATGATGATGATATGAATGCAGGATGGATGCATGATGGATGAACTGGTGATGAATATGTGTTAGTATGGAAATAAGATGATGACAAGGGGATCCAACAAGCCAACATTATGAGAGATGATGATGAGAAATGATGATAAGAAATGATGATGATAGATAGATGATTTTTCCTTATCAAGGATTGGTATTTTCAAAGGGTCACTTACTTTATGTTTGATAACACACTTAAGTATGATGCATCAAGGTATGAAGGACCAGGATGGTGTTGTACTTAGTGTGATAGGCTTTGACTTGATAAATAGATAGGAGTATTCTTGTTCACACTTGACATATAGAAACCTTGCTAGGGCGTACCTAACAAAGCAAGTATTTGCCAAGTTATTTTACAAGAACGTCCAACAAGCGCAACAGACAAAAGATAATGATCGTTGCCCCATTCCTATCTCTCTAAATCCTTTGTTTGGATATCATCGAAAGGTCCTTGGAATGAGCGCAATAAGATAAATCAAAAGAAAAGATCAAGTACAAAAACAAGCCAATGTTCTTCATACCTTCAGCCAAAGGGATGTGTTTTGATAGGATAAGAATCCAAGGTGATATCCAAAATGATGCCCATTGTCGGAATGATATATCCTAGGACATGCACTATATAGGATAATGATGGTTTGATAAGTTGATTGATAGGCTGTTGATATAAGGTTGACTGACATGTTTGAAAATGATCAAGAGTTTGATTTTGTTTTAAAGGTTTGTTGTTTCAATTTTGATTTTACGATTGAAGCTTGCTTTTGTAGAGTGCTATGATTGTTTCTGTTTGTGTTGCCAAAGGATGAATTTGACGATTAGTTTATTATGAATGATTGATTATTGCGGGTGCAAGCGAGATGAGATGGATGAATTTTTTCAAATATTTGGATGTTTTTGACATTTTGAAATGTTTTGAGGTTGTTTTTGGATTTTGATGTTTTTTGGATGTTTTGGGGTTTTCTGAGATTTTATGAATGTTTTTGTGTTTTTGTGTTTTTTGAATATTTTTGGATTTTGATGTTTTTCTATTTTTTTTGGATTTTGATGTCTCGGGGGCTGATCAAAGATTAGCCTTGCCTACATTTAAGCTCAGAGATGACGTAGTTCGGATTTCAATGTTTTTGATGTTTTCTGCTTTTATGAATGTTTTTGGATTTTTTCGATGTTTTGGATGTTTTTGGATTTTTCGCATGATTTTGATGATTTGGATATGTGTGGTGATATTAGTGCTATGTTTTGGGATTTTGCTAGAAACCAAGCTAAGGTTGATTGATCGGGTCGATGGATTGATGATGATGATAACATTGTTGAGGATACACAACAATGCAATGATTTGATTGATTGGGATTGATGATAACATTGTTGAGGATACAAAACAATGCAACGATTTGATTGATCAGGATTGATGATAACATTGTTGAGGACGCACAACAATGCAAGGATAGTGTTAAGCAACACAATGGATTTGGGAAAGATATCCCTAAGATGATGATGAATTGATGATGATGATTTGATTGGATTTGATTGATCATGATTGAGGAAGCTTGATTTGGAACAAAATTTGTTTCAATGATTTGATGTGATGTTTGAAGGGTGCATTAGATGTGACTAATAGTGATTGTTTGGATCGATGTTTGATGGAAAGTTGAAGACTGATAAGGAATTTCTTCTCGTCAAAATATGCCATAGGCTAGTGATTCAGATTTTGGATTGCAGATGCTTGACCAATTTGATTTCATGTTTTCCAATGTTCAAATCGCCACATAAGCTGGAGGACATAGACCAAGATTTATTCTCGAAGCAAGATGTACATATCTGCCCCCAATGTCTAGCAACATATGGATTTCGATGGATGGATGCTTGGATAGGTGTGTAGATGGATGGATATGGATACGCAAAGGATGCCAAGGATTATATTACGATAAGTTAAGGTGTTCGGATAACGAATGCTTATTGGATAATGCTTCATGGCTCAGATAATGTTGGATAGGATAGGACCAATGAAAAAGGCCCATGTCAAGATGTTCACCACAAGCAAGTGTAAAGTGTGCACCAAAATTTCATCAAGATCAAGATAACTTGGATGATGGATGAAGATGGATGAAAATGGATTAGATCAATTGTTTATGGATGAGTGGATTTATTATGGATAAGATGGATGGAATGTTGGATTTATTATGGATGGGATAAGATTCTTTCATGTGAAGTGGCAAACATAGATACTCAATTCTACACATGACACTTTTTTTCCAGGTTTTCATCATGGTCTTGCCCAAAGCGCCGCACATGCAGTTTTCACTAGAGGCCGATTTTTCTCTTTATTGTCTTCAATCCATTTTCTAATTTTTTTTGGATTTTTTTTTGGATTTTTTTGATTTTTTGAAAGATTTTAAGCTCATGCTAAATCATGAGTTGTTGCTGATGTAGATGCCCCTGTCATAATCTTCCATCGATATCCTACTTGAAGGAGCTGCTTTGCTAAGATACATGCACTTGAATGCAGCTTTTGGGATTCTTGATCTGCTTCATCGATACCGGAGTTAACTTTGTCTCTGTGCATACATCATGATAAAGTGCCTTATGAATCCTTATGATGAAGGGTTTTTTCCAATACATGGTCAATATAAGAATTGGATATCATGCGTGGAGGCATGGATGGAGTGTGGTTAGGGATAAGAGATGGATTGGTTGATAGTTTGGAATCTTTGACTCTCCAAACTTGGGAAGATGAGAAATGATGGGTGGATACGAAAGTGTGCATGGAACTAGGACCAACTATTTGATATACCTTGTACGTTGCTCAAAAAGCCTAATTTTGCTTTTGTGGACGGCTTTGATGGATACTTTTCCCTCTTTTATTTTGCCCCATAGTTTCTTTGACTGATGGAGTTTGATAGGGATGATCTTTCTTTGTATTCTTTGGTATCCATATGTATTTGATTTGTCCATTATGCTTCTCAGCTTCTTTTGATTTGATAACGTTCTTCATACTTTGATTCAAATATTTCCTTTGACGTTGGTTCCAATTCATGGATGGGGTGATGGGTGGATGAAGATTCATGACGTGGTTGGTTGTAGTATTGACACTAGCTTCATCATAAGGACTCTTTGTGCTCCCTATGTTGATGTTTGCACTAGATAAAGTCACCCCCAGTATGGTGGAAGTAGTACCTTCATGCTTTGATTCTGCCTGTTCTAAGAGCTCCTGTTTAGAGTGCATTCTCTTCTAAATGACCATCGTAGGTGATGTTATTTCTATTTGCTGCTCTACTAACTCTGGAATATCCTATTCTATCTGACTTGTTTCCTCAAGCGGATAATGCTGGAGACCTTTATTCATGATGTCCTCAATTTGAGTTTGGGACATATTTGATCCAAATGTTGACAACTCCATTTGATTGTAGGAGTTAAGAATTTGCTCTTTTTGTGTAAGAAAATCTTGTTCTAGATCAAGATCATCTATGTGTCCATCCATAGAAAGCATCTCATGGGTAGATGGAGGAGTATGTGCTAGATGGATATGATCATCTTGCATAGATAGGAGAGTATCCATTAGATTATTGTAGTATCTTGAAGATACAAATTCTTGATCTTGAATGACTTCAGGGCTGCTTTTGACATGCTTTGGATCAAGTTTTTGACATGGTTCAGTTTCAAATGATGGATTGATTACAAAGGACTTTTGGATGTCGACATTAGGCATGGTCAAGTTCAAGGTTCCTTCAGCATATGTAACCATGAGGTCAAAGGGGATCAACATGTTTTGAATATGACCATTGCTAGACCTTAGTGAAAGATTTTGATCTTGCTTTAGAATAAATTCTTGAGATATGTCCTCTAACTTGTAAGGCGATGTAGAGACATTTTCAACATGATCATAGGTGAACTGATTGTGCATTATGTCAATTGGATCAAATAATCCTAACACTCCTTGAAAGAGATCACTAAAAAGTGGCTTTTGATGTATGGTGAGTTGATCATCGGATTGTGTAGATACATCCTCAATGTGCTCCTTGATGGAGAAGTTTTGATCATTGTTTTCGACAATTGCAGT
Organism: Sequoia sempervirens; assembly: GCA_007258455.2. Lineage (NCBI taxonomy): Eukaryota > Viridiplantae > Streptophyta > Pinopsida > Cupressales > Cupressaceae > Sequoia > Sequoia sempervirens. Next base: position 26,653,655 of record VDFB02105785.1, read on the forward strand.
GGAGAGATTGTGAATGTCTTCAACCATAGAGTCAAGTGATGTTGATATTTCTTGAATTGGATCATTGTTGGGTATTGTTGTATTTTGATCATGATTGAAAAATGACTCTTGACATATGTCGATTTGATCATTGGATGAAGTAAATGTGTGCTCAGTGATGGATTGATCATTATCCTTGTTTTCAATAGTTGTCATTTTTTGTGTTTGTGCTCGTGTTTGTTGAGTAGCTTGAGTGGCTTGGGCAACTTGAGAGGATTGTTGCACTTGTTGAGCTTGTGTTGCTTGCTGCATTTCTAGATATTGTTGGAATCCCTTTTGAAAAGCAGCTTGTAATGTCGCGTTGTATTGGCTTGGTGTGGTGGAGGTTGGTGGTGGTGGGGGTGGTGGTGGATTCAGAATCATGTTGGATGTAGTGACAAGTGTCCGAGATACACTCGGAGCGATCATGGTAGTGAGGGGTTGAGATGTGATGGGCGTGATAGTGGTGTTTGGAATGATTGAAGGGATAGTGATGGTTGGAATGACCGAGGTGATAGGTCCTTGGGAGACCATATTTTGATTGGTTGGGATCATCATTGTTGCTTGATTGGATACCATATTTTGGTGTGATGTCGATGGTATATTCAAAGGATTTGATGTGATGGCTTTATTGGCATTATGTGGATTGATTTGGATGGAGTGATTAGCGCTAGGTAAAGGGGGAAGCCCTAAACTAGGGGATGATGTTGGTATGGGTAATGGTGGTGGAGATGTCTCTTGGCGCAATGACTCAACTATTTTGGAAAGTGCAGCAATTTGATCTCACCAAATTTTTTCTTGATTTCGATCTTGACTCCCTTGATATAGTTGATTTGGCTCTTGTTTAAGCAGATTTGGAGTGTGTAGTTGTGTTTTATTTTGGACAATATTCTGATTTGGGATGACACTCAGATTTGGCATGATAGGTTGAAATTGACCATTGTTCATGTTTGGAATATTCATATGATTTGCAAATGTATCCATCCCAAAGTTTGCTGGATTAATGTTTTGAAAACTTGCACTTGGTACATTCTCCTTTGGCTTGTAGGAATTTGGTGGGATGACGTTTGTTTGAAGGCTCATGTATTTATTTTTCAGTTGATGGATTTGTAGGTTTGGATTTAAATCTCCCATCAGGAAATGTGCTCCAATCTTTGATTTGGGCATACTCACACTTGTTGTTCTATTGACATTTGTCGAAGGTAATGGTCCCACGTATGGATTATGTAAGTGTGAGTTTTGATAATCAATCAGAATTGTAAGACTTTGAAGATTCTATTGATTTGGATTACTCAAAATTTATGGATCAAGTTTGTATTCCATGTTCTCCTTGTGTTTTGACCTTGTTACAAAATTGACCTCTAGGGTTCTTAGGACTAATGATGAGATGGAGGATGAAAGGTATAAATGATGAGTGATGAATGTTTAGGAACTTTGAATCAATGTTAGACTTAGGGCTTGATTTTGATCGGTTTGATTGGGATAATGAACGTGTAAACCCTAAGATGTTGGATGTTATCTTAGGATGAAGTTGTTCAAAGGATGGTTGATTTAATTAAATGTATGAGAAAGGATGCATTCCCACACACCTAACTAAATGAGGTGATTTTGATTTTGATGATGTGCCTAACTCTAGAATGATGTTTTCAAAAGCTCTAGAGTTGTTTTGATGGATGAATTTTGATAAATGGTTGAGTTGGACGAAATGTTTGATTTGATCCTAAAAGACTTAGAGAGACTTTGTTTACTAGGCCAAGGTATTGTAGAACACACTTTTCTCTAAGAGCAATCAAAAGACCAATTTTTTCATGAAAATAATACGACCAAAAGATATCAAGCACATGTGTGGGGTCAAACTTGTTAGCTTTGCTTAATGAGTTCTTTTTACCACAAATACATTTCTTGATTAGGTTTCAAACTGAATGTCCCATGTCACTTCTTTTTGTCCCACAAAGTGCTATGTGAAAGTTCCAAGAAATTAGGACAAGGGTTGCCTAATGTTGACCTTTGTAAGAGCAAATTAAGATGTAAACCCAATTACTTAGAAACCTCTAAGGACATAATCCCAAGGGTAAGCAATAATTCTTGGGTTTTGTCAATTGTATTTTCTCTAAGAGGTTTGAAATTTTGATGATGATGTTGAATGATGGTTTTCAAATGTTTTCGATAAACGCACTGTGTTTTCAAACAAGCAATGTAACATCCTAGCTCAATTGGTACGTTTTTCTTAGTGGGCTTGCCTCATGCCCTTCGTAGTAGAAGAGATGATTTTACATGCAACCAAGGACAAAATATAAAGGTATGTTAAGAATGAAGTCTTAACCTCTATATTCTAACCAAGATCGGACATGGCAAGTAACTTCTTAGAATCAGAGTTCCAATGCACCACTTTGATAAAATCGTTGGATGGACTAGATGGCTTCTATAAACAAGGTTCTTAATGACTCAACATCGGGGACATGGCACCTTGCGAGCATCCAACAAGCCACTAAAGGCTTTAATCAATCCTACTAGGGGCTCTTATACATTTTACGGTAGTACCCTGTTCTGAAAGACACTGTACGGCTACGGCCTACATACCATGAGGACTTGACAGTTTAGTCTTATCCATTTATATACTGGCCCGAATGAAAAAGTGGTTGGAGTCACCTTCGATTGGAGAGTTGAAATGCTCAAATTGTGGAGTGGACAAAATCAATTCTCAAATGAAGAGAGTGACTTTGCATAGAGATTGTGGAGGATTTTCTCAAAGATGAAGCACCTATTTAAGGATTTTCAAAATGTTAAGTGTTGAAGAGAGACCAATGTGGGAGTAAGATTGGACCAATGAAAGAAGAAAACTTGTCAAGCAGTGATTGGTTGATGTATGTGCAAGATTTGGGAAGAGTTCCCATGAGAGGGAAAATTTGAATTCAAATTTGCAAATGCTGAGTTTGACCTTTGGAAGGGGACAGTAAGAGACATGTAAGGCCTCATAATGCTCTGTTGGGTGTACAAGTCCACTTGGGGAGATTCAAACTTGGAGAATATTCTCCCTTTATGCCAAGTTGAAAATAAAGATTTTGATAAATCAATTAAATGCAATTTCATGTGCAAGTGGCCAAATCTAGAGAATGCAAGTGGTTAGGATGTGACATGCATTAGATTAGATTTAATCAGGATTAATTAGCTAAGATGACGATTAGGGTGTTTTGACTTTTATGACTTAAATATTTGATTTATTTAAATTAGAAAAGGATGGAAATGACTTATTTAAAGTTTGATTTATTTAATTAAAGGATGATGTGAACCTTTGATTTATTTAAATGATAAGAACCTGATTTACCTAGTGAATGGATGTGATGCATTTGATTTATTCAATGAGCGGATAAATATGCATAATGCGAATTTGACGTGTCTACAGGAGTGCCTCAAGGTAAGTTACTTGGCTTTGTAGTCATTTTGAGGGAAAATCAATTTCATCAATAGGTTCATTTTGGAATTTACCGGTATTGTGAGGCCTATCACACTAATGCTTAAAAAGAGTCTATTGTTCAAGTGGTCCCCCAAATGAAAATAAACTTTTGAGAAAATAAAGATAGTGATTTATGCTTCTCTGATCTTAGTTAATCTAGATGTTTCCAAAGATTTCCTACTTTATGTATACAGTGGTCAAGATAGTATAGCTTTGGTCCTTACTCAGAAAGGAAATTAGAATGATGGAGAACATCATGTTGCATTTCATTCAAGAACCTTGAAAGGTTACAAGGTTTGGTATAACTTTGTAGAAAAGCAAGATTTTTCCATAGTTCAAAGTTTAAAAAAGTTTGCCAACAAGATCATTATCCTTATAGCACATCCTAGTGTCCGAGAATACATTAATTAAGGTGAGATCACTGAAAAAAGAGAAAATTGGATCACTAAGATCCTAGAATATGATGTGGAAGTTAGACCAACCAAGCTGGTTTGAGGAAGAGGTCTATGTGAATACATTGCATAGGAAATGAGTCCTATGGCTGAAAAAGAGACTGATCAAGTCTACACAGACCAATTCGAATCTGAAGAATCTTGGGTGGCTGATCTAATGTAGTATATGCACAAAGCGTACTACCTCACTAAATTTCTGCTTCACAAAAGGAGATAATACCGATTGCAAGGCATTGGGTATGTATTAATTGAGGGTGTACTATTTAAGAGAAATTATGATGGTGTGCTACTTCGATGTCTCAAAAACCTACATGCGGAAAGAGTTCTTAATGAATTTCATCATAGTCCTAAGGATGGAAATTTTTCTACCAAGACTACCACTTTAAATATAATGCAAGTAGGATATTATTGGTCATCTATGTTTTCTGAAGCACATCATCTAGTGCAAAAGTGTACACAGTGCTAATATTTTGTTGGAAAAAGAAAGAATGTCACTTTACCCCATAGCCTGATTGTAACCAAAGAACCTTTTTCCCAATGGGGTTTGGATTTTATCAGCATGATAATTCCTATTTCTAGTGTTGGACACAAGTGGATCCTTATGGCAACTGATAACTTTACAAGGTGGATGGAGCCGTAGCCCTAAAGAATGCAATAGAGGGGGAAATCATTAATTTCCTTGAATAGATAGTGGCTATATTTGGTCCACCCAAGATATTCATATCCGACAATGCTCAAGATTTTTTTGGGTTAGGGATGTCAAATTTTGCTATCAGACATGGGATTTTCCTTAAAAATTCATCAAATTACTACCCACAAGGGAACAAGTTTGTAGAGTCCACCAACAAAATCCTAATTAGGTTAATCAAATGCATTGGATTAGAACAACAAAGAGATTGGAACAAGCATTTATGAGTTGCTTTGTGGGAAGACTGAATTTCCCCCAAGTATATTCTAAAAACCTCCCCTTACAAGTTGGTGTATGAAAAAGAGGTAGTGATACCCATTTCCATAGAAATTCATGCTTTACAACTACTGAAAGTCCTGGAGATTGAAGAAAATGGTGGTATGGAAGTATGGTTGGCAGAACTCCTCAAATTGGATGAAGATAGAGAAAAGGCTCATGGATCCATGATCAATCACCAGCAGACAGTCAAGTGATGGTTTGATAAAAAGACTTCTAACCCAAAATTCAAAGAAGGGAGCTTAGTGCTAAAGTATAATCAACATACAACAAAACCAGGGCAACACACAAAATTTGAAGCACTTTGGAAAGGACCTTTCAAAATTAGCGCATGCAAAGAAAAGAATTTGTATGAGCTTGAAGATAAGGAGGGAAACAATTTAGATATACCGGTGAACAGTATTTATCTAAATATTTTCCATTAAAATGCACAGTTATTTAAAAAAATTAACAACTATGTACCATATGTAATTTTTTTTTAAATATTTCAAAATTTTGAGAATAAAACAACTGAAGAATAACACATCAAAGGTAAAAGCTTGTATTATATTATATTTATAAAAAAAATTACATATAATGCAAGCTCGAGGCTCATATTTAAACATAAGGCTCTCTCAAGCAAATCCAAAAGGAGTTATGGATCCAAAAGATCCAAAAGTGAGGAAACATGCAAAAATAGTTAGAAAGGGCCTCCAACCATCACCTAGGAAGCCATAGAGGCTTGTTATCAGGTCTTCCTTCTTTTTCTTTTCTTCCTATTCTTCTCCTTATTTGTTATGGTGCAAAAAGGGGCTGAAAATGCAATAGATGTGAACTCCATGACATAGGATCAAGGCCTATTCATTGTAACTCTGCACTAGGAAGTCAAAGTGCTTCCTCCAAGCTAGTACTAGAACCTGCTCCACGCTGTACTCCCGCATCAAAAAAATGGTTGCTGGCTAAGAGTAGTAGTGTGTCTCAATGTCCATGGTGCAAAAATCATAAAGGAAGGGTAACTAGGGTACATCTATGCCGAAGTCAACGTGCTTGTAGAGGTCCATAGCGCTTGGGATACCAACACTAGGGATGACCACTTGCACTATCTTGCCAAGCCCTTCCATCAGTGAGGTGTCAAACATCTCATGGAATAGTTCAATTATTATAGGCTTGGACACATTCAGGTCTAGCAGCGAGGCCACGAAGCGGGAAAGCATGTTGCAATTGCTCCAGAGTTGGTTCTCATCCATAATGAAGTTTGCATCGAATACCCACTTGAATTCTACCATGATGAGGTGGTCACATTTCTTCACTAGACGCTTGATTTGGTCAATTAAGTTGCTAGTGACCTCTCCCACGAAGCAGTATTGTAGTCTCTTGGGAAGGAGCTGGATGGGAGTGCCTAAGCCAACAAACATTCTCATAAAGCAATGAATTATAGCAGAATGAGAATAAGCGGAAGGATAGCTAACTTAAGAGACTATACATTTGAATGAATGTTGCAAAAGGTGGTGTAGCTATATATAGAAAAGGTAAGTTGACAAAATCAACCAACAAAATGCCTATTTTTGGCTAGACAACAATGAAAAGTTTTAAGACAAAATGGAGTAAGGTAGTTAAATCATATAGAGGATCTAATGGAATTCCTTGAGAAATAAATTTTGGCATTGGGAGTAAATGCTCTCATACGTCAATTGTTGACATGTGTCCTTTACCACCATCAACACCAACCAACTTACTAATGAGAAAAGACATGGATTAACACACTAAGATCTAACAAATTAATGGTCATGTCTTTTTATGGGGTACCTTGCATCACTTCAACACAATACACAGAAAAAAGCATGTGCTTCAATGCAACAAATGTATTTGTAAAAGAGGCAGTGGGGAAAATGTACTAATTCCATCCTCAGGGCGTTCTCAACATTCCCAAGGGATATAGATCTCATGTTCACATGTATCGCCTTGGTGGCGACATTTAATGGAACAATAGTAATAGTGTACTCTTAACTACATGTATAATCAAGAGAATTAATTGCATTCAAAAGTACATTTTCCTTTTCAAGAAAAAGGAAAGTGGTTGTTTTTGCTAAGGAATTCTCTACAACTTCTCTATATAGTCATAACGGAACCCTCAACCTATGGAAGACAAGCCACAACTTCAAGTCAATGACCTGGCTATACCAATGTTTTTGGGTGGAAGTCATTCACCAACACCCCGATAGTGGAGGAGCAACCTTTTGAATTTTGCAAGCAGGTGCTGGTTGATAAGCTTGTAAAAAGAGAGGTAGTGCAAGATATCGCTGACAAGGTTTTTGACCCCAAGTTGTTGGCTAACCCTAAAAGTTTCAGAGAAGGTGTGTTTTAGAGAAAGGAAAGGTATGAGCTAATTGAGGGTTTTGCGTTTCGGCTCTGGGATTGTGGTGTGCCACAGTTCATGTTTTTCGTGCTATGCATCCATGCCCAGAGTTAGTTGATGCATATGTCAGGAGATTCGACAAGGTAACATGGGTCTTTCAGAATGGCAGGATTAGGGTTATCGTTTCTGTTGAAGCCATATGAGACATGTTGTGCATCCCTATGGCTTGGGACACAAATATTTTTTGATGAAGAAAAGATGGATCTCTTAGGGGAAGAAATGGCTAGAAGAACATTTTTTATGAAGATGAAGCAAAGGAACAACTAGACAGAGGTCATCTTCCCTTTCCTCTTTCATACGAGAAATTCAAGAGGGACATGCAATCAATATTCTCGATGTTGTCCTAGGTTTTTAGTCCATATGATGATTTTTAGGTTATTCCTTTTTAATTAGGCTTAGCCTTTGTGCTAAAAAGAGAGAAGAACCAGAGGCACTGTGATTTTGCCAAAGTAATAGCTAGAAACATGTTGAGCCAACTGAAGAATTATGAAACTGATTCCAAATTCAGGTATTCTTCTTTCTTGGCTCATTTGGTTTTGCATTAGAATCATGAATGGCTCATGAGAAATGTACCAGTATCTAGGCTAGATGAAAGGGGTTGTCTCCAGCCAGTTTCTATGTGCATCCATGTACTTTCTAGAACAAGGTGATATTATTGGTTTGTGGATCACTTTTTGAGGCTAGTGGTTCAAGAATTGTTGCCTCGCCCTATTGGCCATTTCTCTCTTGAGGTCCTACAATGGATGAGAATCTCACCGAACCTAGTGGATTATTTCCTAGGCATGGACTTCACATTTATCAGATTCCATGACTTTCCCAATGAGTTTTTTCGGCTCCCCAAATTTGTGATTCATAGAGTCTTTGCATTGAAGACATGCCACTAGGTGACCATTGTCAACAAGATCTATGGTACCATAAGAAAAAAAAAAGAGTTATATCCGCTTCCCCTCAATATTGCTAAGATTCGAGTATTGCAGATGAAGAGAGTTTTTGGGGATGAGCTCAGGGATCTATTGGTAGCCTTACGCCTGGTCCTCATCTGTGATAAGTGGGACTATAACCCATGAGGATTTTATAGTGTGAGACATGCTAAGGGGGAATACTTGGAGAGGAGGAAGAATTTGACTAGAGAAAGTGTAGAGGTGTACATTGATTTGAAACACATTCCTTTCAAATGGCTTGAATGGCTGAGCTTCTACACACCAAAGATACAATATGACAAGAACCTTCTGATAAAATCTATTAATATGTAGTTGAAGAAAAGAGGCTGGTCGAAAAGAAAGAAGGAAATTTTTTGAAGGTTCCGATAGGAGCTGCGGTGCCTCACCCTTCCTGTTGGACAATTCCCACTAGATGATGAGTTCGAAGAGATTTATGATAAGGAGGTTGACACTGATAAGAGAAATTCAAAGACCAAGCATGAAATTGATGAGGAACAAGTTCTGCATCGGGCTTCCTGACCTGGGTATTTGCAAGATCATCATGGAAAAGATAGGCCCTTAAGTGGTGAAAAATTCAAAAAAATCAGACTTAGGCAACTTGACGTAAAAATTTGGATAAGTTATCTATATTATTTCAAAAATATGTAAGAATAAAATCTATAGAAAATTGAATGTAGTTTCTAAACTACTAGGTTTATTTAAAAAAATATCTATTTGGTGAAAATTTGAAATTTCAATGCAGTAGTACTTAAATTTCGGGGACAAAAAATAAGATGTAGGTGTCAGTCTGACCACCCTAACCATAATAAAATGATAATATTTTTTTATAATATTTTAGATATAAGTAGAGGACTCATGTCCTAATATGGTACATATTTTTTGGTAATTTTTTTCCAAGTAAATAATTAGTTATGAATTTTTTATTACAAATTTTAGGAAATATAAAAACTCATATGTCTGACCACCTTAACTTGGTCAAAACTTCAAGAAATCCATTTTTTTTTTAATTCTATAGTATGTGAAGCATATAATGTGACACATGTTTTTGATTCAAAAAATACGATACCGTTTGCAAGCTATAGATGTTTTTCAATTAGCCTATCAACTAGGACTTTAGTCATAATTCAAATAGAAAATGAATAATAATTATTTATTAAATTCAAAGTAAAGGATAATTTATAGTGGTGGAAAGATGAGAATCTCCTTTAAAAACCCTTATTGTTTCATAAATTTTGGGTAGAAAAAAAGTCGTTAGCCACATACCCTACACATACCCATCATATCACAAAATTTTGGCCTATAATGATCCTGCACATACCCACCTCAAGAATTCTATAGTTAGAGGGATTCGAAGTGAAGGGATTCACAAGATTTGTCCTCCTCTAGTTCCCAAAGTAAAGGAAAGACACCCCAATGGTCTCTAAGAACAACATCCAGTGTAGTTATCGAGGGCCAAGTTTTGGAGGGGTTGGTGGACAAGATATTGGAACATGTTAGTTATGGTCATGAAAAGAGAAGGCAGGTCCAAGATCTAGGTGTATCTAACATGTTATACCAAATAGAAGAAGAAGTGGAGTCTGCCCTACAAGATGTGCTGACTACTCCAGCTTAGGTAAGTTTCAGTCCCTCCCTTCTTCCTATTTTTGCATCTTTGGTTGCCCCCTTGCCTCCTCTCATGGAAAGGAACTCTTTGTCCTCAGGCCCTAACTTGATAATCCTAAGTACACCCCATCTTGTTTTTAATGAACCCCTCAAAATTTCCCCGCATGTCGAGAAAGTAGCATCCACTTCGACCATTGTTGAGTCTTTGATCGCCCTGTGAAGGGCCCCTCTAGAAAAAGCTAAGAAATTTGTGCTAACCCCCACTCCTGGCCCATCATATTATGAGAAAACACCTTTCTATCCAACCATATCCCTCTTCATCCCTACTAGAAAATCCCCATTCAGTCTTAGCCTGGTGTGCCACCCTTTTTCATGATAATGCTCCCTTTCGCTTCGCTGCATGCTCATACATTCGAGGTCTCCCCTTCCGTTACCCTTTTTGGTTTCCCTCCTAGTGCCCCTATTGCAGCACAAAATGTTGATGTCCCTCAAACCCTCTAGGATTATTTCAATGCAACCAAGCTGGCCTAATGAAATGCTAAAAAAAGATGGCTATTCAAGAACTCTAAATTGTCAACTACTAAGAAAATAAAGGCTTGTTTGAATGAGAATCAAAATTCTTTCCTGATTAGCACCATGATGTAGCTCATGGCTAAGCCTAAGGGGAAAATGTAGATGGAGGATTATGACATATGGATGATAGGTGTATATTTGAATAAAAATCATCCATGTGATAAGGTGGTCTTAGCTAGGACCACCCAGCAGGTAGTATATGTAGACTATGAAAGTCTAGACATAAAGTTGAAGAAGTGTGAGGCAGAGTTGGTTAATGTGAGGGAAATAGTGGGAAGATTGCAGACTGAAATAGAGGCCAAGGATGTTGAGATGGCCCACATAATGTAGATTCAAGGTAAGCAAGGGGAAACCTTGAGGTTTCTTGAAGAAGCATAGAGAAAACAAGTTTGGCTACATGCCAAAATTGAGAAATTGAAAATTGACCTTGCCACCCAACATTAAACCAACATGAAGTACAAAATTACTCATGAAAACCTATAGAAAGAGCTAGACAATGTCTGATCTCAAGCTTCCAATAGTGTTAAGAAGGCACAGGTAAAGGTAGAAAGATTAAAGCTGGAGAAACAAGATCTACTATTTCTGCTTTGCAGACCCATGCCCAAGAGATGAGAAGAATAAGCTCTGAAATGGAAAGTGATCTCAACGAGAGAGATCAAGTAGAGGAGAATGCAAGAGCAAAAGAGATTCATCTCAGTTAGGAGCTGTCTATTGCTTAGAAGGCTAGGTCCCTCCTGCTACTAAAAATATTGGTATTTCACACTAGGAGTGGATTGCAACTATAGTTCATGTTCTTAGGATCGTCTTGCAATTCTTGAGGGATGTCTGAGAAATAAATGGGAAGATTGGCTCAATAGCTGATCATATTCTGCAAACATGTGACTCTTGAGTAGCAAAATCACAAAGTTTCATTTCAAGGCTTTATGTGGCTTCCGAAAAAATCTTGAAAGATGCTAGAGTTCCTAATTGTAGAATCACTTCCATCAAAGTGAGTGAGATTGTCAACTCCCACAAGGTCACCAAAAGGTGCAAATATTTCTAGATGGTGTTGGCAAGGAGAGTTGAAGAGGTAAAAAATGATTTCAATTTCTTGATCAATTACGGGCTACCTCCTCTTTTCTCCCCATACGAAGATGTGTAGATAGTAGAAAAATATATGGAAGCTATCAAACAAAAGGATCAAAGTTTTGCAAAACTCCTGAGTTCAACTATAGTGCACACAGTCAATGAGATCAAGCATGAGATTGTTTTCCTTTCTTGTCTTTATCATTACCTTGGAGTGGTTACTACAAGGTGGGGAGTCGTGTCTTTCAGGGAAGTCTTCCAGCTTGACCAAGCATATGGGCTCATCTGAAATCTACCCTTACCAACCAAAGTAGAATGATAGGTGCAACACTCCTCTTTCCTTAAACTCCAGGAATTTCCAGAGAGTTGGGTTTGTACCTTAAGCAAAGGCCACTATGAGTCACCAGAATTGTGAAATTTTTTTCTTTTCCTTAGTCTTTTGATCTTTGGCTTCTTTTGTTTTTGGCTTCAAAGATGTCTAGGTTTATGCAAGGCCAGTTGGAAAGAAGGGAAATGTGCCACGTGGTGGCTGCACAACTTTCTTTTATTATTTTCCTTTCGGAGGAGGGCCCGAGATATGCATCAGCTTGGCAAAAAATTTCTCCAATTTTTTTTTTGGAAAATATAAGATCCCTGCCCGTGTGATGTGTCATCTCTTTGTTGCATGAGGATTACACCTCTTATGAGATGATATATTTTGGGAGTTTGTCGGAGCTTGCCGGGGCCTTTCTTTTCTTGGTTTTTGGGATGGAAGCTTTGAGTTGGTGCATTAGGGTGATGTGATTGGTCAACATAACCCTTTTGCTAGATTGTTTTTAGGATTTGATCATTTACGACCCTCTATCTTTGCTAAATATCTAAAGGGAATTAATGCAGTAGCTGAGAATTAATGAGCAAAGATTGTTGCGACCTAACGAAGGATCTACAATCAGATTATAAGCTATCAAGTATCAACATATGGAAAGAATTACTTTTGTGCTGAGGTGACGTTTTCTTCTTTTGATGGCTATATAAGGAGGGAAACGACACAATGGGGGTTGGATTCCAAGTTACAATTTCTTTGTTAAGAAAATTTTATTTAATTTTCTTAGGGTTTTAGAATTATTTTCAGAAGAAAAGTTGCAAAACTACTTTTCTTTGGCATGTTATATCTATTAAAGTTTAAACTATTTTTGTTCAGATTGACATCTGACCTCTGTTTGAAAGTTCATTTTATATTTAAAATCATGAACTATTGAGGATAAATTGTTGAGACTGTGCATGTATGGCCTTTTTCAATCTTTCTTTCTTTGTATTGTCATTTTGAATGAAGCATTGTGTCTTGCAAGCTAAATCTACATAGTTTAAGTAGCTAATTTCCATGTTGTATGCTAGTATGGTAGAGTAGTAGCTTAAGAAAACTGGATTATGTCATTGGAATTCTCTATTTTTTTGAAAGTTTTTCTTTTTTCATGCTATGTTGTATTAGGAGGAAGAGTTCATGTGATTTCTGAGATATTGTTCTATTACTCATAATAAATCTTTATGTTTGATCAAACCTTAATGAAAACAACCTGTAGAAAGATTTGAAACTCTGTACTATGCTTGAAGTTAGCCTTTTATGTTCATTCTATTTCCAACAATGAAGGGTTGTGGCATTAGTTGTCTAATTATATCACTCAGAGGAATTATTTGGGTATGTGTAGGGTATGTGGCTGCCGACATTTTTTTTACCCAAAATTGATGAAACGAAAAGGGTTTTTAAAGGAGATTCTCAACTTTCCACCAATATAAATTATGCTTTACTTTGAATTTAATAAATAATTATTATTCATTTTCTATTTGAATTATGACTAAAGTCATAATTGATAGGCTGATTGAAAAAAATTTATAGCTTAAATTAAACAGTATCACATTTTTTTGAATCCAAAACCTGTGTTACATTCTATGCTTCACATACTATAGCATTAAAAAAAAAAAAATCCATGAAGTTTTGACCAAGTTAAGGTGGTCAGCCATACGAGTTTTTTATATTTTTTAAATGTTGTAATATAAAATTCATAATTAATTATTTACTTGGAAAAAAATTACAAAAAAATATGCATCACTTCCGAACATGAGTCCTCTACTTATATCTAAAATATTATAAAAAATATTATCATTTTATTGTTGTTAGGGTGGTTAGACAGACACCTACTTCTTATTTTTCCCTTACATTTAAGTAAGTACTACTACATTGAAATTTCAAATTTTCACCAAATAGATTTTTTTTTTTTTTAAAAAGGCCTAGTAGTTTAGAAACTACATTCGATTTTCTACAGATTCTATTTTTACATATTATTTAAATAATATAGATAACTTATTAAAATTTTATGTCAAGTTGCTTAAATCTATTTTTTTTGAATTTTTCACCACTTAAGGGTGCTTGTTTTTTCCATGATGATCCTGCACATACCCATTTTGGTTTGAAATGTTATAAAAAAATTGGCACATCACCTTTTATGTTTTATGTTTACATTTCCTTCTCCCCTTATCTCCAAACCCTAAAGAAGAGCCATCTTTCTATAAAAAACCTAGAGGTATTCAGTGAGACGCAATTTGTCCCCCACTCACTGAATTTCTCATAAGACTGTCAAAGAGGCGCAAGCTTTGATGATTAACAATAGGTTTTAGGGTCACTCCCAAGGAAGCTACAACTCCTTGTAGACTTTATTTTAGGCCTACAAAAAATGAAGCTAACAAATATGATATCTAATTATAAAATGATAACCCCTCCACTGTCTGAAATTAACAATTAGGATCAATCAGTTTTATGATTGTAATTCTACTTTTTCCCTTCTATTCTTGATGATTGTAATTATAATTTTTCATTTCTATAAATTTCTTCAAATATCTTCTTTCCATCTTACAAGTTCACAACTTTTAGCATTCAGGAATATTTTCCTTTGGCTCACTTCCTTGAGTAAATAATTAGTCACACTCTTCACTTCTCTTCTATCACAAAATATCTTCGAGATGAAATCATAAAGGACCTAACACTTTGAACTTTCTCCTTTAGTCACTTATGCAATGCTCATTATTTCACACATCACATTCCATCACACTCAGCGAGATGATCTAGGTTTACAATTTATACATGATATTAAATTGATTACATTCACATGTTAGCCTACAATAATAAGAATTATATTACATTTGCAATTCGACCAAGGATAAAATACACAATATGAAACATGTAGAGGGTAGGACCCAAAAGACTACATGTAACACCAGGAAGAGGAACATGGCTTAAAAATTGGAAAACATGCTTAACTTAGTCCTAAAAATTCTTCACAATGTTGGTCTTCAATGAACATCATTTTCACACTTCACAAATTCAAATTAGGCCAACCTTTAGCAAAGAACATGAAACTTGTAGCATGTCGGCCTTCACATCATTAGCGGTACACATGAATGATAAAGAATTACTTGAACTTCTATTAGATGAGTTGGAATGACCCAAAAAATAATTTGAAGCACTCCATTAGTGTTACACACACTAGAACTAGTGGCACACACCTTCAACATATCTCAATTGACTAGGAAAAAGAATAACCCAATGACACCTTCATTCTAGAATATAGCCTATCCCAAGGAAACTAGAAAAAATGTTATAGAGAAATATAAAATGTCACATGATATTCATTCACACTCTCATTCATCCCTTTCATAACTTTATACAAAAACAAGTTGGCACAAGCCAATAGACATTGAAACTAGACACCAAACAACACAAACTTGAATTATGTCACCCCAAAATTTCTTTGTGGAAAGACTAATGAATTGAAAATTTAGATATAAACCTTCATAACTCACTAAACTTATCTTCTGATCTACATAACCATATTTGCAAGCACAGAGGAATGTAGAGCCAAACAACACACCCTTGACAAAAACCTTATTCAAACAATAACAATCTTCAAACTTACACTCTAAAAAGCACTTTTTTGTGGCCAAATGATTTGAAAATTGGATCACACATTCCTTGACACTCCATAAAGATATATTCCAAATTGTAGGAGAAAATCATCCCCAACATAGAAATATAGAGCATTTTTCAAAGACTCGAACAACCAAACAACTAGGAAATAACTCTCTTTTTCTCTTTTGACATCAATGATAACCAAAATACAAAAAAATATACATATAATTCTTTTAAAATGTGCTTAGACTATCATCAGATATTCACTAGAAGGTGAGTCTCCATAAAAAATACCATTTTGTCTTATTCTTAGAAGCATATAATCATCAACTCTATCATGTGATCATTAATTTACTAATTAATACATTCATCTTTAAAACATTCAAATTTTAATTTTATTTCATTTATGGAAAAATTGTTCTAATAGGAGTAACCTTTTCAAAAAGAGCTCAACTCTAGTTAAGAGAGTAAAACAATTAATTTCTTCTTGCTATGTTGTACTATGTATCATGGATGTTTCAAATAGATCTTAGCTTGATAGAACACTTAGGAATCCCATGCCTAATATTTTCATACTTATAATTTCCATCATCTTGGGGAAATCAACGTGAAAATATAAAATATTATCATTTAGATCATGCTTAGAAAGGAAATATTTTAATGAGTGTCTAAATTTGGTGGATTTTAATATTATCCATAATTCTTAACCTCATATTAGTTTCCTTACTTAACAAACCACAATGGTTCACTTATATTTATATATTTATTTTCATATTTCTCCTTTTTTTCATTATTTTTATCATGTAGATATTATGGAGTTTTATCAACAAAGAATATATCATATTTTAAAGAATAAACCTCTATATTTTCACAAGAAAATATTTTAACAATAGGGTGATCCTACAATATTGGTTTACAATTTTTAGGAGATCCTAATTTTTGATGAAATGACATATTTTTAGAAAATATAATGATTTAAGCATTGAAAATTTCCATTGAAAGGATTCCAATTGAAGAGGATTTGATCAAACCACCTTAGATAAAACCCCCTTGGATAGAACCCCTCTGGTTTTAAGCCATACTTATAATGGAGTCTTCTTTACAACTATCAAAATGCTGATAAAAAATCACTTTTGATTTACCTTTTGGGGAATCAAATGAATTCATTTAATTTTTTTTTTTTGTAAGTCTGTAGTCCTTATTATAATCTTCCCAAAAAGTATAATTTTAAATAAATTTAATTTTATTATTATATTTATTTTTATTTCTTTTTGTGAATGGTGGTTTTTCAATGAAAATCAAGTTCTTTTGTTCCTGGGCATTACGTGGAAAAATATTATCAAAAAAAAATTTGAAAAATATTAGTGCACTAGATTGAAGTCCTTTGATCCAACAATTTTTAACTTTGATAGATATGAAAAAAAATTTTATGTAAAAGCCAGATACAATCAAATTTATATCCTAAATGTGGAATTGGCCTGACTCAAAAAAACTTGATTATGAAAAATATTCAATACAAGATTAATTATGAAACCAAATGTTTATAGATATCATGGTTACAAATATAACTCTTGAAAAAAAGACCTTTATCCCTTCATGGAAAAAATCTTATAAAGCTAGGGAGCAAGGAAAGTGAGCATCAACTCTTAAAAATGGTGTTCTTGAAAAAAAAAACCAGGTTTCAAAGGAGATGGAAAAAAAGTTAGGAGTTACCAACTGATTCAAAATTTTAAAATATATATATTTAGAATCTATAGACAAAATGTCACAAATCACTAGTTTGCATGATCTTCAAATTACTCACGGGTTAGCCACTATAGGTACCCGAAAGTGAAATCAGTTCAGTGTCCAGTTTGGCCAAAAAATGTAAACCAGTATTGTGGGATCACCCAATAACATTATGCATCATAAGAGTTAGAATTTTACATACCAAAATATTAAGATTTATTTTTTATAATATGATTCATTTGATATGTTTATTAGGGATAAGGTATTGAAAATGGGATGCAATGAACTAAATTTATATATGGCAGAGATGTTGTTTGGATGAAATGAGGGGTAACACCCTAGTTTTATTAATTGTAGCTAGTTATTTTCTCTAAGATGAGGACTCTATTAACAATCTCTTACATGTCATTTTTCCCAAGTGAATACCTAATAAAAGATTCATAATAAGTCCCTATGTAATAAAACTATGACTCTATAACTAAATTATCCCTAGAAACATAATATTTAATGAAGCCTCAAATAGTCTCACAAAACCTTAAGGAAAACATGGGAATATTTTTATAGGATTCTATCCTTCTTTTCATGAGTTTCAGTTGTGCCTTTCTTGGGTTTAGATGTTCTCCATTTTTTCTTAGAAAGAAAACCCTTAGATGGGGAAAATTGTATATTAATTATCATGAATGATTTTTATCCCACTAAGAATCCTCCTTATATAAGTTTTTGAAAAATAATATTCCAACCCCCATTCATACTTGGTGTTGAATACACAAGGTTAAAAGTTCTCCATGCAATTATGTACATTTTTCCTATAATGATAAAACAAAAAATTCAATATGATATAATATTTAGTAAGTCCAAGTAAAATTCTTTAAGAATATAAAATTATAGGAATAGGGATGCAATTTCCCCAATTTTAACTATTTAAACTATGTGCAACCATTCATACACTCAAGTTTTTTGACATTCAAAAATGTTAAATGCCTTAATAATAGTGCCAAAATGACTAGGTTATGGAATTATATTATCCAAAAACATTATGAATTAGTAATATTATTCCTCTCTTGAAAAGATATTTTTCAATCTTCCCATGCTGTTAGAATTACCAATTTTAATATTTGTAAGATACAAAAAATGGAAAATGAGATGTTATAACCAAAGGCCTATTTATTTTCCATGTGTAGATAGGTGGGATGCTATTTTAATCCCATCTTGAAGGATAAAATAAAACAATTATACCCTAACAAGCTCATGAATAAAAGAGAGAAACAAAGAGAGAAGGAAAATGATAAATAGAAATATAATAAGTCTATAAACTACAAGATCAAATATTACTGAATTATCCATTATGAATATAACACTTACAAATTCTATGAGTATCTCTTTTAGCTAGAAACATAGTATAACATATATAAGAGTCTATGGAAAACATAAATAGCATGAACTTGTTTGTAAATGTAAACACAATAATGAAAATAATTAACAAAAAGCTACATGTCGATAATAACCCATTGCATTAAAAAAATCATTAAGTTTAAGTAAATTATATTTATTGAAAATATGATCCAAAATACAACACATACTTATAGATTATATAAGTTTTATGTTAAAATTTCTACAAGTTCTACACCACCATTTTAAAGGAAACTTTATAATATATATAATTGCTACATAACTTGCATGAGAAAAATATATGCAAAATAAGTATTTAGAATCCAAAATATAAATTAATAACAAATAATACCATAATATAACACCAAATCTATGCTAAAAAAACCTAGCCTTCCAAAGAAATCACATAGTCCACATATTATCTCATGAAAAAGATTATAATACACTCATACAGTCTCCATGAAAATAATATGAAACATGAAGAAATTTATTGACACTTCCCATGTCAATAAAATAATTAGAATCATATATCCATGGATCCCAATTAACGATACAATATACGAAACCTAAATAATATTCTCAATCCTACCTCTAACCTATTGAAAGAATATAAATGCACTGAGAGGGGGGTAAATTAGTGTATACAAAATTTAACCAACTTAAAACAACAAACAAAATTTTACATCACACAAAACATTACACACAAAGAAGACACTATACGTGGAAATCCCTAGATGGGAAAAACCATTGTGAGAGAAGTTGCTTGAGCATATTGATCAAATCAAAGCTCACAATAAACTTATTACATATGTTTTGTAACCACCCACTTAATGATACATTAACATCCAAGGAAATTTTTTGAGGCGCCAACCTCCTAGTACACTACACATCTAAGACAATGTTGGGTATGTGCAGGATCATGATGGGGCAAAAAGTGGTGATATGATGGGTACATGTGTAGGGTATGTGGCTAATGACATTTTTTTCTTACCCAAAATTGATGAAACAAAAAGGGTTTTTAAAGGATATTCTTTGCTTTCCATCGATATAAATTATGATTTACTTTGAATTTAATAAATAATTATTATTCATTTTCTATTTGAATTATGATTAAAGTCCTGATTGATAGTCTAATTGAAAAAAATCTATAGCTTTCAAATGGTATCACATTTTTTGAATCTGAAAGATGAATCACATTCTATACTTCACATACTATAGGATTAAAAAAAAATGAATTTCATGAAGTTTTGACCAAGCATAGTGGGTCAAGCAATATGAGTTTTTATTTTTAAAAAGTTGTAATTTCAAAAATTCAGAATTAATTATTTAATTTGAAAAAAAAAAAAATTACAAAAAATATGTGATCATTAATCTGACATGAGTCCCTCTAATTTATATCCAAAACATTATGTGTAACATTATCATTTTATTGTGATTAGGGTGGTCAGAAAGACACCTACCTCTTATTTTTTCCTTGAAATTTAAGTACTACTACATTGAAATTTTGAATTTTCACCAAATAGATTTTTTATAAAAAATAAGCCAAGTAGTTTAGAAACTATATTTAATTTTCTAAAAATTCTATTGTTACATATTTTTAAAATAATATTAGATAATTTATTCAAATTTTTACATCAAGTTGCCTAACTCTTATTTTTTTGAAATTTTCACCACTTAAGGGTCTATTTTTTCCATGCTGATCCTGCACATACCGTATTTTGAGGAACCAACCTCCTAGTACACTTAACATCTAAGACAATGTTTTGATGCACCAACCTCTCAGTACACTACATACCTAACTAAGCACCAACTCAATATTTCTAAGGAACTAACCTCTATAACATTAGAACTTCATATATACAAATACTGGTCCTTCTTCAACCTGAGAATGCACCTTTTCATTTCATTAATCTACACTGTTTCCTCTGCACTACACTTCTATCTATTCACATTTCCCTTAAACATCACATTGGTAGTTTTTCATATATCACTGGACGTAAATTTTTACTGACTTGGAAGAAATTCAATAGAACAATCTATGTGTATTTGAATAATGCTTCACTAATATCTCCATACTACACATGCAATGGTTGTAGTCCTATTTTTAGAAAACACACATGTAAACACTAACATTAACAATATTTTTTTCCATAGTTACCCATTTAACCTAAAATTGCATCAATAGCCTTTGAAATGATCAAATTTATGATTTGTGAGAAAAATGTTTATATCAACTTTCATTCTACAACTACCCACCTCATTTTGTCTTTTGGAAATAATCATTTTCCACCTTAGATAATGATCATTGATTTTGTCTTTACTGCAGATAATGTACATGTGTCATCATCATATGTGGAACATGTGTCGTCACTTATTCACCGATGTGTTTGCATTTCCAGTTTTGTCCATCGGCCTTACCCTTTACCTTCTACCATTTTTTTAAAATCCTTCACATCTCTGGTTTCAACCATTAGCCTTACCCTTTACCCTCTATGGACACTGAAAAAATAACCCTTCTAATTTTTTTTGTCTTGTTTGGGTCCTCCTTGTAATTTTGGCTTAATTGTTCCTTGATTTAATGTTGCAATGTTGATAACACATTCACATTAGGTCTTGGGCCCTTGTGAACTAAAAAAGAACTCAAGTGGTACCTTACTTAAGTGTTGTAAAGTGTTGTAACAAAATTTCACACTTTTCTAGGGTCTTGTTTTTCTATTTCACCTAAATAACCTATTTTTGTCTTTTACCAAGCATTATTTCAAAGTGTTGTAACAAAATTTCACACTTTTCTAGGTTTGTCATTAATAATTGGACCTTCTTATGCTTTAATTGGCCCTATTTTACATCTACATGCATTAATTATGTGTATTTTTGAAAATAAACTTGATAAACACTATTAAACAACAAATCTTAAAACTAACTTCAATGTTTATAGGACCCATTCACCATTTTAAGTAATGAGTCCTTTAGGTAAACCCCACTTCAGAGTGTTAAATGAGTCCCTTTGGCACAAAATTCAAAATTAATTTAAATTTCAAGTGAGTTTTAATTTTCTAAGATCTAAGGTTGGCCTATGATGCATTTTTGGGAATTATTGCATAATTGTGTATAGATATAAGCTTCTTTCACTTATTTCACCCACAATCAATCTAACAAGAAATCATGTGATCTAGCATTCACACTTAGACACTCTGTAGTATCTACTTAAGGGTTTGTGAGTTGTATACTTTCTTGTTCATTCATCATTACCTTCCACATTTCTGCCTCATTTCAAGGGTTTAATTACTCTAAAATGTATGGACTAAGGAAAACTCCTTATTTTCTAACCACACAAATAAATTTTCTCCTCTTGTATGTGATTTTTAGGTTTAGGTCATATTTATCAAGAAGAAAGATTGAAAAGTTTTCTACTCAAATTGTGAAAGATTCAAAGGTGCCAAAGTCACATGTTTTGGCAGCATCTGTAGGTCAATTGGTATTTTGGACCCTAAAACCTATCAATAGAAGAGAAAAATTGGATGGCTACATTTTCCTATTATTTTAATTTCCAAAAGAGGTGAACATCCACCACCATTTTAAATTGTCCCTGGTCACCAAGCCCCAATAGGAATTTTGGTGATTTTGATATCCTTTTCCTAAACCTACAAAACACTTTCAGAGAACTGAACAACTCACCCAACTTGAAAAAAATATATCCTAGTTGGCATCAATAGTGGAATTTTTCAAGATTCAAACTCCATTCCATCTCAACAAGTTTCCAGTGCACATTTCCAAATACAACTTCTACTCTGCATTCTCCCAATCATTTAGTGTTAGCTTGCATATCACATTCTGTTGTCTTGCATTTTCCACGCTTTTAAATAGGTGTAAAACCCTTCTCATTAGATTTTGTGACTAGGCACAGATTTCTAATGCTATTTCAATCTCCTTTGCATTGAAATCTCAAGGGTTTGTTCTTGAATGTGAGCATTGTGAAATCAGATCCCTCTTCCTTCATTCCACTTTTGTGTGAACAAGAAAATTGTGCATTCCATTTACATTATCCATATTTCAATGAACCTGAATTTTGAACATCATAATTCTACTTTGGAGTGCATTTACATCCTAAATTTAGCTTGCATTAACATTGCATTCCATTTTGCATTAGTGAAATTGCATTCTAGGGTTTCAAAGTTTGCATTAGTGAAAAGCTCATTTAGCTTGCATTCTTGCACTTCATTTCATTAAAATCAATAAAATTCTGCATTTTCATTTCATAATTGCATCATAAAACTTAAAAAGAATAAATTTCATTTCAGAAATTTTGATTTTTTTTAAAAACATCAGTACCAGGACTCATTCCCCACCTTGGGAAAATCAGTCCCTTTTCACATTTTGCACACCATGTTCTAGAATTTAATCTTTCTTTTATGAGTTCTTGTTTAATATTGTTATCTCTCTGTTTCAGCTTGAAATTTTTTTGATTCATTCAATTCTTTGCATATAGTTTAATTTCATCCATCTTTTTCATTTCTTAAAATCAAAATTTCATTGTTTCATAGTTTAGAATCTAAAAATTACATCATGGATATGTGTCTTCATAAGATTTGGATATCATTTAAATCTTTGTAGATATGTCCAGTTGTTCCTTTGGAAATTATCTTAATGACATTGAACTCAGTCATGCTCCTTCAACTCCTCATGCATGTCCTCCTCATGATGCTGACATCATTGGAGAAGATGATGACAACATGAATAAGTTCCTAAATGATTGTCTTGACAACCTTGAAGCTAATGCATCCTTCTATCCATCCATGAAACAACAAGATCTTCCTACAATATCACCTCCTGAGATGTTTAGTTACTTACATACTGAAACAAAAGTTAAACCTAAGTTTCCTATAACAGGTGAATCTAGTTCCTCTAGAAAAGAAAGAACTCAACCATTTTATGATAATACACTAACCAACACTCCCATCAACCTTGAACAGACATATGGAAAATGTTTCACAATCTTGCAAAAACAAGGATGTGACACAACAAGTGAACATGAAATTTATCAACTTATAGAACAAATACCAAATGATGAAAACATAAAGGGGATAGTCTATCAAGATCCCCATCATAACAACAAGCCTCCTAGAGAATATATAAGGATTTGTGATGATGGTATGATGATCTTTGATTCTCCCCCTACCTAAATATCCTTATTCCTCAAGAGAAACCCTTGAATGATAATAATGACAAGGATGACAGGATCACTTTGGGTCCTCTTCCTTCAATTAGAGAAAAGGGTGAATCTAGTAAACACAAGAGGCCTTACAAGTTACAAAAATTAAAGTTTCCTTTCTATCCACCACTTGAAAGTGAAAGGAAATTACAAATAGTTCTAAACAAAGAACTAAAGTTTCCTTTCTATCCTAAAGATGCCAAAGTTCCACATTTTGCATATCATTGAGTTATTGGGAATAGTAGTGATGAGTGTCATATGTTGAAAGAAATATTGAGCAAGTATCACTTTGATGGCAATAATTGCTATCCAGTGATCCCATGAAATACTCTCCTATTCCTTGCCATGCGATAGTTGTAGAACATTCTCTTATCAATATTACATGACCTTTCCCATCACCTATCTTGGCTCATTCTTGTTTCGCACTCAGTTGGGGCAAGCAATTGTAAGCCTTGTTCTAGTAATGCATTTTTCGTTGTCCCTTTGGTTCATCATCTACCTTCCGCTTATACAAACTAAGATTGGGAGGTGGATGACTTTCTCATAGGTTGAATTTCATTTTCCTTACTAGTATTTTGCATTTTATTTTTCTTTTTTGTGATTGCATGTGTGTAATGTGATCCCCCATGATGTTTTGTTTGATGTTCTCTCTCTTTGTGACATTCCTTTATTTATACCTTCATTATTCTCTATTTCACGCATCTCTTTCACCTTGTTACCTTTTTATTTTTGTTTTTTTCTCCTTTGGGGAATGACGTAAGGCATCAAGACATGAATCATGTCTCCTTCATGTTGACCCAAAATGCTTTCTTTTTCTTTGCCTTTTCTTTTGTCATTTTCTTATTTTTTTCCTTTTGGGGATGATGCAAGGAATTAAGACATTAATGTCTCCTTCATTTTGACCCAAAATATTTTCCTTTTCCTTTCACCTTTTCTTTTTCATTTGTCTTGTTTTTTCCTTTAGTTATGGCACAAGGCTTTGAGACACCCTATGTCTCTTCCATGTTGACCCAAATTTTTTCTATTTATTTTCAATCTCTTTCTGTCATTCTTCCAGTTCTATGTATTTGGGGGATGATGAAAGTTTCAAGCTCCTTACAAAACATTGTAGCAAAGAACATATTGACTCCAATCCATAGATCATTTATTATGTGTTTGGTGTTTTGATTTTTGGGGAAACCAAGGCTCTTTATTTTTCTTTTACATGACACAACTTTACTCAGAAACGTATAACTTGGCATAGGGATTTCCAAGTTGGATCTCATTTCTTCTTCTTCTTTTTTTGCATTATTCATTTGCTACTTTAAATTAATTACTCACAACATGGTGTTTGGAAATTCCTTTAAAGTGGGGGCATACATTGGCATTATTCTTTTTCATTTTTCCTTTTCTTGGTTCTTAGTGTATCCTTCTTACTTCATACGATGCATTTTTCACTTTGTGGATGACAGTATGTATGATGTCCTTCATGAGAGTGATCTATCTTATCATATTTCATTCCTCTTGGTGGCTTGATGCAACACACCACATCCCCTAAGTTGTGAATCTTCTATTCTTTGATCAATCATCTCTTGGAGATATTAGGCACAATGTTCCCAAAGTTAAAGACCTTGCATGAACTAAGAAAGAATCCTTTGAACATACTTTGCATGTTGCATTTTGCATTTGTTATATGGTTACCTTGCATAACACAACTTTCATGCCTATAGCACCATCACATTTGTTCATGAGATCCAAGCACACAAAGTTTTTCTTGTCTCGTGAAGCTCTAAAGACCATTTTTCTTTTTGTACTACCTTGTTAAAGTTATCAGGAGGTATAATTTTGGTATGGTTGAGCGAGAAGCCCATTTCAAGGCATGAATTTCCCTATAGCCACCTATGTGTGTGTGAGTGCATACCAGCCATGAGTGTATGTTTCTCACCTTTTAGTCCTTCTCACTCCACGTACAACCATGAGTTCCATCACCTCAGAGTGAGTATGCATTTTCCAGACAAACAACCTAGATTTTATCCACATTGTGTTGGACAAACGGTCGAAGCTTGATCCAATTCTTTATTTTTATTTTCTTTTTCTCTCTTTCATCTTTGGCATTATATGCTTGTGCCTTGTCATTGTTCTTGATATCATTTTCATGTGTGTTCCCTTGTGCTTAAGTTGGTTTGTCATTATATCTTGATCTTGGGAGCTTGATCACCCCTCTTGATCATTGTTGTCCCATTTTGCTATTATTGGTTCATGGGAACCCATATTGATGGGCGTTGGTATAATTTATTGTGAGTTTGAAGTAGGTTCATCCTCTCACTAAATTGGGGGATAAATGTGAACACCAAAAAATTAACCCTTCTACTTTTTCTATCTCGTTTGGGTCCTCCTTCTGATTTTGGCTTAATTGTGCCTTGATTTAATGTTGCAAACATATTCACATTAGGTTTTGGGCCCTTATGAACCAAAAAAAGAACTCAATTTGTACCTTACTTAAGTGTTTTAAAGTGTTGTTACACACTTTCACACTTTTCTAGGGTCTTGTTATTGTATTTCACCTAAATAACTTGTTCTCATCTTTTACCAAGCCTTATTTCAAATTGTTGTAAAGTGTTGTAACAAAATTTTACACTTTTCTAGGTTTGTCATTAATAATTGGACCTTCTTATGCTTTAATTGGCCCTATTTTACATCTACAAGCCTTATGTGTATTTTTGAGAACAAACCCAATAAACATCATCTAAAACACTTAAATCCCAAAACCCATTTCAAATGCCTAAGGTGGTACCCATTTTCCATTTTGGGCGAATGAGTCCCCTTAGGTGGGACCCATTTTCCCAGAGTGGCGAATGAGTTCCCTTTGGCACAAAATTCAAAATTAATTCAAACTTTTGGTGGGTTTTCATTTTC
This sequence comes from Sequoia sempervirens, assembly GCA_007258455.2. Taxonomy (NCBI): domain Eukaryota; kingdom Viridiplantae; phylum Streptophyta; class Pinopsida; order Cupressales; family Cupressaceae; genus Sequoia; species Sequoia sempervirens. Next base: position 26,680,280 of record VDFB02105785.1, read on the forward strand.
TAAGATCTAAGGTCAGTCTGTGATGCTGTATTTTTAGTAATTATTGCATAATTGAGTATAAATGTAATATTATTTCACTCATTTTACCCCCCATCAATGTAAAAAGAAATCAAGTGATCTAGCATTCAAGCATTTTGTTTACAAGAGCATTAGAGCACTTTGGAGCCATCATTCACATGTTTGTAGCATTCTACTTCAAGGGTTTGGTGAGTTGTAACATTTCCTTTTGTTCATTCATCATTATCTTTCGATATTTCATTTCATTTCTAGGGTTTAATTACCAACAAGGGGTTTGACCAAGGAAAACCCTTATTCACTAACCCCACAAGAATTTTTCCCTCTCTTTGCATGTGATTTGTAGGTTTAGGTTGCAGATTTATCAAAGAGAAAGATTGGAAAAAGTTGTCATTAAATTTTCAAAGTGATTCAAATGTGTCAAAGTCATAAGAGAAGCTTTGAGAAGATCTATAGGATGAGTTATGTAGTTTCAGACCTGGAAACCTATCAGGAGTAAAAGAGCAGACTAGAGGCTATAGTTTCTTGTTTTGAATTTCTAGAAATCCAGAGGTGGAATGATTCACCACTATTGGAAAATGAGTCCTACTACCCATTCCTAGAAAATAATTTTGCAAATCTAAGTACCCTTTTGCTTGAAACCTATTTTGACACATTTTCTAGAAAATTGGACTAAGTCACCCAGCTTGGCGTATGAGTCATAGTTGGCATCAACAATGAATTTATCAGGATTCCAAAGCTCCATTCCATCTCCAATAAGTTTTTATGTGCATATTTCTAGTTTCATATAACTGTCTATTACATTTTACTTGCATTCTTAGGTCATTTAGTGTTAATTTTCATATCACACTGTGTTTTCAAACATCTTGCATTTTCCAAGTTTTTCATTAGTGTTAAACCCTTTTATTAGCTTTCAGCCTTTAGGACAACCCCCTTTGACAGATTTCAATCTCCTTTGCATTTAAATATCAAGGGTTTGTTCTTGAATGTGAGTATTGTGAAATCGGATCCCTCTACCTTCATTCCTATTTGGTGTGAACAAGAAATTTGTGCATTCCATTTCCATTATCTACACCTTCTATCATCCATTTACCTTAAGTCACAAGCCATTCCTCTAATCTCCAAAAAATTGAATAATCCTTGAAGTCATTGGATGTCAATGTTTGCTCTTATCACTTACCTTTTTCCTACCTTTTGATAAAGAATTAAGCCATCCTTTAGATCCATAATCGCCAAAAAATCCATGATTTTCCAAAATCTTGATTCATTAGTCATCGAGCTTCAAAATTACTATTTACCTCTTTCCTCATTAGGTGTCAGTCTTCTTGCTAACCATTTACCTCTTTCCTAACTTCTTAATAAATCATTAAGCTGTCCATTCGAGCTGCAAACCCTAAAGCCTTTTAGGTATCAACATTCGGGTTTCGTTCATACTCCTTAAATTTTATGATATAAGGAATAAGCCTTCATATCGATCTCTGACATCTGGAAAAGTAATGCATAATGATTCTTACCGAAGTTTGACGCTTGACACCTTTCCAACTTCCCACATTCTATCTTCTTTCCTTTTTGCATTTAGTATGAGATATGACCAAAGTTTGAAGTATGACATCCTGTAGTATAGAGTAATCCTTAAGGTCAAAGTTTGAACCCCAATTGGACTTTACTCAAAATGATTATCTCCTTCCATCTATAGAAATCATTATAAGGAAAGCTTGAATCCCAAAGTCTAAAACTTGATCAACCTCCACTCTAACAATCTAATTATTTTCTTTCTTCTTGCAAGTGGTATAAGGTAAGCCTGATCCCTGAAGTTCAAAATTTGGTAACTATTCATGACTTATAGTGCAACTTCAAACAATCTTTCTGAGCTAATCCATGATCATCAACGATCATCATGAATACCATTTCAAATCAATGATAATGACGTAACACTTCTGAAAATGGCAACACTTTGGAAACCTTTGAAACTTTGAATATGAATTACAACACTATTCATCCAAAATTACATCATGCTCCCTCTATCTATAACAACACTCCATCATCTTCCTTGCATACTACATACCAATTTTCACTACTATCATTTTCTTTATTCTTCCGCTTTGAGATAAATTACAAAGGAAGTAACATAAGAACACCCCCTGAGGACTAGCATCTTATAGAGTAACTATAGAACTAGGGTTAAAGATGTATTTTGATATTCTCCTCCTAGATAAATAAATTATAATTCATGTATAAATAGAAGCAAGAACTCCTAATTTTTTCTTGAGCTGTTCAAATGGCTCATTTGGAAGGGGTTTTGTGAAAATATCCACCAACTAATATTTTGTAGTAACATATATTCTAATTTGAATTCTTGTGTAGTAAATTTTTCCTTGAGAAAATGATATTTAATAGATATGTTCTTGACTCTAAAACACATAATAGGTGAAACGAAGTATTTTGGGACCTACTTTCTTTCTATCGCTTCTAGGGTTTTTCATCTAAAAGGAGAAAGATGGGTCCAAAAATGCACAATGTTTCACTCAAGATTAATGTAAGGATGGATGGGATATTGATGTGAAGTGTGTGTATATATGTTTGAATGCTTACAAATGCAAATAAATGAATGTAAACTAACCTAATGCAAGATGTTGGAAAACACAATGTTGATTGCAAATATGAACTAGAAACCTAAACAAATGATTTTTTTTGGGATGAAACTAAATAGAGTGCACCTAGAGGTAGATTACTATCACTAGAAGGTTTTGGAAGGTTCCAAAAGTCATTGTTAATAGAAACTAGGACTTATTTTCCATGCATGGTGAATTAGTCATTCTTCTGATGTAAACTCCTGGAAACCTGTTTCTAACTGTTGGTAGTTGAATTTTGAAAAAATCACTTCTCAGGCCTACAAATGGGACTCATTCACCATGGGTGGAAAATTTTTGCACCTACAGGAATCTACAAATTCAGGAGTTAAATTTGTGGAGCTAGATCCACACTTTTGCTCTCTACAAGTGTCCACTTCTAAAGTCGTTGGATTTGGGTCTGAAAATGACTTTTTGTCTGTATTTTGACTTGAATGACTTTGAAACTTGATCTTCAATGATTTCCAAGCATCCAAGAGTCTTAAATCTACATACAAACAAGAAAAAAGAGAGATATGTTGAATGTTAGGGCATGGGGGTTTGCCTTGGTCAAACCCTGTTTAGGTAGTTAAACCAAAATGATGAAAGAATGCAATGAAACATGCAATAATGTAATGGATTATGTTTCCATTAGATTGATCTTGAAATTATATAGCATAACATGTAAAATCTTCCCCTGAATTTCCTTAGAAGCTTTCCTATTTATACACACATGTTTCTTAGTATCCTGTTAATACCTCATCACAAGCCAACATGAAGCAAAATTAAACTCAAATTTCACTCTATTTCCTGCTCAAAGGTCAAAATGGGGCCAAATGGGACTCATTCACCACACATGGTGAATGGGTCCCACCTAGATGGGATTAATTCACCATGCATGGCGAATGGCTCCCACAGGGGCTATTTTGACAACTCAGATGCCAAGGAATAAGGAAATAAGGTCTAAAATGCAACCTTGTGGAGTGTTTGATCAAATTAAGCCTCAAGATGCACAATATGGATTAATATGGGACTATTAGTGATAATGTAAATGTAAAATAGGGCTTGGGACACATAAATAAATGTGAAAGTGTGATTAAATACACTTTACAACACTAAAATGAGGTCCACATAGCTTAGGAGGGCACAAAAACTAATGTGAATGTGCAAGACACATTACAACACTAGTTTATCATTAAGTTTAAGTTAGGAACCTTCTAGATTGATGTAATAGTGTTATTAAACACATTTTGTAATGTTATATTAGGGAGAAATAGGTTTGTTAATTCTAGAAAAGCGTGAAAGCATCTTACAACACTTTACAACACCTTTACAAGACATAATTAAAAGCATGTTATTCAATTTGCAAGGGTTCGAGACCTAGCGTGGATGCATAAAATGCCTCACAACACTAGATTAATGCCTCATTAAGTCCATTTTATAATGACATCATCCCATGTCAAGAAAAGGTTCCTTTTTCCTATGACACATTTAACCCTCACTTTAGTGAGAGGATGAACTTGCTTCAAACTCACAGTAAAGTAGCCATTCAAGAGAGATCCTCATACACAGATGCAAATGAAAAAGAATGAAAAAGATCGAAGAGGTGTTCAAGCCCCCAGGATCCAAGATCCTAAGTCAAACCATCAAGATACAAAATCATGCAATGGAAAGAACTAAGAGGAATGAAAGTGAGGTGGATTAAGCTTTGATCATTTGTCCAACTAGTTGTGGATTAGATCTAGGATGATTGTTTGCTTTGATCATTTGTCCAACTAGTTGTGGATTAGATCTAGGATGATTGTTTGAAAAAGAGAATGTGTACTCACTTTGGGATGATACAACACATGATATTTTGTTGGGTGAGTAGGCCCAAATGTACTCACTCTGGGCCCACATAACTAGTTGTCTGCAAGGTGAGAAAGCCCAAAAAAAGGTAAGATACATATGCTAGTTGGTATGCATTCATGAATACAAAAGTGGCTAATGGGAAAAGTCATGCTGCTAGGTGGGCTTCCCACTCAACCATATTAAAGTTACACCCATTGATAACTTTAACAAGGAACCAGAAGAAAAATGTTCATGAACAAAAAGACAAAGGTATGACAGTCATGCAAGCTGCGTTATGCAAGGTGGTAAAAAGAAAAAAATGTAAAATGCGAAAAGTGTAAAATATAAAGGATGTTCAAAGGACTCTTGTTTAGTTCATGCAAGGTAAATCACTTTGGGAACAACATGTCTAATGTCTCCAAGGGAGGACCAAT
>VDFB02105785.1:26685267-26863655 GCA_007258455.2 Sequoia sempervirens
TTTGCTTCTGAAGATTCGGAAGAGGCCTCTTTCCTTAGACAACATGTGTGCTCCCTTATCCCTAGCAAGATCTTCGCTGATGAAGCCAATCAGTTGTCCAAAGACCTCTCTATAGAGGAAATTGAAAAAGCTATTAACTCTCTCTGCAATGATAAGGCCCCCGGGCCAGATGGTCTCCCGACGGAGTTCTACAAGGCTAACATTGGTTGGATCTGCCATGATCTTCTTGATCTGTATTCGGAGGCCCTTGAGAGGGGTTCCTTGGGATGCTCCATTAATAAAGGTATAATTAAGATGATCCCCAAAGATGGGGATAAGGCCCTCATCAAAAAATGGAGACCTATTACCCTCCTCAATGTTTCCTACAAAATTTTTGCCAAGCTCCTGGCGCTCAGAATTGAGAACATCCTCCCCAAGTTTGTTTGCTCTACCTAGACTGGTTTTATCAAAGGCAGGTATATCCTCGAAAACCTGATCACTAGTTGGGAAGCCATGAACTGGTCCAAGCACTCCCAACAAAACTCTACCATGTTCCTTCTTGACTTTGAAAAAGCCTATGACAGGGTGGAATGGAAATTCATCACCATGATGCTGGAGGCCTTTGGCTTTCCTAGGAAGTTTTGTAACTCTGTTAATACTCTGCTCAAAGATGCTTCAGCCCAGATTGATATTAATGGCTCGATTTCTGCCTCCTTCCCCCTTGGTAGATCTATCAGGCAAGGCTGCCCCTTGGCTCTGGCCCTTTTCGTTATTGCTTCTGAAGCCCTTTTTTACATCCTGAGAGATAACTCTCTCTCCCCTGCTGTCAAAGGTATAACTCTTCCCAATAATGAGGAGCTCTTAAATTGTCAGTTTGCTGATGATACTGCTATCTTCTTTGATGCTAGACCTGATAATTTTGAGGTTCTGACCTCCAAACTCAACTTGTTTTGTAAGATCTCCGGGGCGAGGCTCTCACATTCCAAATCTATCTGTCTTGGTTGGGATGTGCTCCCCCCTGACTGGTTTAAAATCTATGACTTTCTGTGGGGTGGCCCGCACAAGATTGTGCGCTACCTTGGCATCCCCTTCTCCATTGACCCCTCCCTTAATGACATGTGGGCGTGGATTAAAGATAAGATCTTCCAAAAGTTGAATAAATGGCATAATAGAACCCTTTCTTTGGCCGGTAGAATCCAGGTCTGTCAGAAAATCCTTTCATCCTATAACATTTACTATTCTTCTGCTTGGATGTTCAGTAACTACCAAATCCTTGAGATTCAAAAGGCGGTTAGAAGCTTTCTCTGGTCGGATGGCAAAGGTAAAAAGAAGATGCATGCTATCAAGTGGGACTGGTGCCATGTCAATACGCTGCTCGGAGGGCTTGGTTTGAAGGATCTCAAGCTCCAAGGGGTTGCCCTTACTGCCAAGTGGATCTTTCACTCCCTTGATGGCAATGATCCTTGGAAGGTTCTGATTAGGAGCAACATCGAAAGAGGCTTCCCTAAGTCTGCGAAGTCTTGGAAGAATCTGCCGATTATTGACCTTGTTATTGGTAATTTTCCTATTCTTGTTCAAGGTTCTGCGGTCTTTAGGTCCATCTGGAAGGCTTGGGACCAGGTTAAATTGCATGTCTCTAACAGGGCCTTCCATGATGACTGCCATCTTTATGGTGAAAGGTCCATTTGGTGGAATTTATCCTCCTCTGGCAAGCCCCTAGCTCTCTCCCAAGGCTGCTCTGCTAGACACTGGTCGAGCAAAGGCATTTCCCAGTTAGCCGACCTCTTTGAGAATGATGAATTAATCAGCTGGGAGGTTCTCAGTAACAATTTTGACCTCCCCATTTCCCAAAAAAAAACTTATAATATGATTGTCAAGGCGACTAAAGACCTCCCTTCCTCCTGTCATGTGGACTCTCATAGATTCCTTGGGTGTAAATGGCCCGATGGTACTATGTTCTCCAAGATCAAAGCCAAGCACATTTACAATGTTATTGGGCATTCGGAAGCTATCATTGATCACGTTAATACTATTTGGTATTCCAGGTTGGACACCCGTGCTTGGAAGAACCACTTTGACCGCCTGTGGAAAGGTCCCACCGAGCCTAAGATCAAATGTTTCAACTGGCTCCTTCTCCTTGACAGACTCCCTGTCAGGAAAGGGAATGCCGAGTACGATTACTGTAACTTCTGCAGACTTCCTGAAATGGCTAGACACATCCTCCTTGACTGCATATTTGCGAAAGAAATATGGCTCATGTTTGGCATTACTTATCCTATGCTTTTTACTGTTCTGGACATTGTTACTGGGCACATTGATGGTTTAAAAAATGACTCTAATCTTTTCTGGAAGATCCTCTCCTCTAATATTCTTTGGCAAATCTGGAAATGCAGAAATGAAGAAAGATATCAGAATAACCCCCGTGATCTTACTGAGTCTTTTAGAAAACTCATCTACTTTAAATTTTTTTTGCAGGTGCGAACCACCATGTTCATCGAAAGAAAGAAACTCAAACGCTTCCTTAAGGATGGGTATGCCACCTTTTTCATCTACGAGATGAAGGGTGGGTATGCTTGGAGGGACACCCTCAACAACCGGCAGCTCTTTGATAATACCTGCAAAATCCTATCCCAAGAGGTGAAGAACAACAAAAGCTTCGGCAAGGATACGACGCTCATGCTTGCGCAGATTCAGGAGATGAAATGTACAGTCTGGATGGAAGGAGATAAAGGTTGGACTGCCTGGGTGGATAAAGTGGATGACATCCTGTACTAAGCCTGTTGATCGTTGGTGGTCTGCTATGCACTTTTTTGCCTTTTGTAACGAAAATGTAAATCTGTAGCGGCTGTTTTTGCCCTTTTTTGGCTCTGCCTTGAGGCGTGTCCTCTTGGTGGCTGAACTGGTCGCTCTCTGGAGTTTGCTGTATCTACTGTGACATCTTTATATTTAATACAAAAAGAATATGTATTTATTAGATTCACGGTTTACATAATTTAAGTTGAAAATGTTGTTAATTTTTTTTTATAATAATTATATTTTGAGAGAAGTTCAATTCACATTTATGAGAATGATGCATCTTGTCGAAGCTAATATTATTCACTAGATCAATAAACCCTAATTATGATTGTATCATTACGTAATCATTAATAATATTAGTTATACTATAATATTAATTAATCATTTATTAATGGTCACATTAATCTATCACTTATTACAGTTTATTAATTATCATGTATCATTAATTAATTATCATTTATTAATTATTCTCACTTATCCATTTAATTAAATTAAATTTTATTATTTGTTTAAATAACAACTAGCTATCTATTTTTCAAATTTTAAAAGTTTTAAAATTTTCAGTCAACTCCTTCTTCCTTCATTTATTAATTCAGTCTTTCACTAAATACAAGATTATTCTAGTCTTTCATTAAATACACAATTATTCTTCATCCCTCAGTAACCATCATCTTTGAATGAAAACTTATTCATCACATTTCTCCATCAAAATTCATCAAATATCTTTTACTATCCTCTCATCACTTTGAAATGAAAATTTTCTATTTTTCAATTTAGTTGACTCAATAATTAATGTATTCATTGTTTTTTGAAAAGGAAAAAACAGGTTTTATAGGGACCTGAAACCACAGAGTTTAAACAACAAGAGATAGACAGAGAAAGTACAAACAACCGGATAGCTGTCCCAAAGAAGGAAAAGACAGCAACAAAAGACAAAAGGGCCCTAAAAAAGGACCACCCAAAAAACCAGCAAACAAAACATTACATTACTCCAAGGTGTTAAGTAAATCCTCGGCTTCCTTTTCAACATTCTGCATGTCCTGTAACCCCTGCTTGAGAATTTGGACCGTATGAGATGAAGTCAGGGTCTTCCTCTTGATGTTAGCCCTGGTACGAGTCGAAATCCCTTCACCAGCCGATCTGCTGCCACCCCTGTCCACATCCAACTCCACAACCAGCGATCCCTTTTGGTTTTTTTCAAGCTTTTCCACCATCGCATTGATGATGATGGTGTTATGCCTTGCAATTTTATGATTGTTAGCAACAGTAGCCCTAATGTTTTGTTCAATCTTGGACATGCTGCACTCGATGCTAGCCAATCTATCCTCCTGTAACTGCTGTCTTTTCCTCGGTAAAGGAGTTTCCTGTTCATCATTGTCTCCACTGTTCCAACTAATTTTCTGCTCCAAATCCATGACCTTGTTGCTGAGATCAGTAACATGACCTTTCAATTTACAGACTTCTTTCTGGGTCCATTTGAGAACGGTAAAAAGGCCATCCGTACTTTTTTCCGCTATACTAACCAAATCCTCAGGCTTAAGCTTATTCAAGGCAGAATTAATTTCATTCTGAATAGGGGACTCAAAATGATCATTCCCAAAATTACCAGAAGCAGGAGCACTAGGGGCCGACTCCTTACTGACCATGGGCTTGTCAGAGAGGATTTCCATAGAATTCCCTGAATACGAAACGAGTTTCATAACAGGGTTACCTTTCACACCTGGGGACAAACCAGGAGTAGGGCAACCAGGAGACGGCTGGGGATTAAGACAAGGCGGGGTGATAAAACCCAGACTAGGGCACTCATGCAGAGGTTGCCGTTTAGGACAAGACAGCGGGGCAGAGCCTTTAAGGGTTTTCCGACAAGACAAGGACTGGGGAGCAATGGTATCAGGGCCAACAAGACCACAAGCAGGGGGGCCCGGGGTTCAATCTCCCTACTACTTTCTGTCTCCTCATCATCCAACTCTTCAATATCAACAGTTTTAGGCAAAGCAGGTAAATTTTGAAAATGCTCAAAAATGAGCCTAACAAGACCAGGGTGAATAATAGCATTCCTCCTAGGGTTTCTTTCCACATCATCGAGGCAATTCTTCAGAGAAGAAAATAAGTAAAAAGGCAGAGATATACGAACCTTATGCTGGAAATGGTTCAGAATGGAAAAGTGGTAACCATAGACTCTGGTAAAGCGCCCGTCAACCGTGATATATTCCATAACAACTCTTAAAACTTTCCTCCAAATAGATTTGATGGACTCCACATCAAAGTAGCTATTAGCAACCTTCACCATCTTCGCTTTCTCCTTATCTTTTTTGGGAAATTTAATGACCGCTTCATCAGAGAATCGTCGGTCCCAGTAGAATTTGACACCCTCAGTTGAAAGACCAGTTATCTCCCCTATTAAATCCTCACTCAGCTTAACATTCCTGCCAAACAACACGATCTCTCCATTTTTCCAGTTTTTAACAAAATAGTTCAGAATCCCCTCATCCGTACCATGAAGCTTTTCCATATATGGGACTAAACCCCCCTTTTCAATTCTTTCCCACGCTTTAGCATTCTTTCTATGCTCCTGGAAATTGCTCGGCTCCGCCCATTTTCTTTCTCCACCCATAATCAGCTCACTGTCAATAAACATTGAACAGTTGCTCTGGGTCCCGTTTAGGTATTTTTTGTCGAACACCCAGAAAGCGTGCCACAGACCCTTCTTAAAAAAGAAAATGATGTCGGTCCCATCAAATCTAATGAAATCGATGTACCTGATCTTTATCCGTTTCATTATGACTAAGATTGCCTTCTCTTCCATGCACTGAATCATAATAAATTAGCGCTTTCACTTCAGGATGAATGTAGTCATTCTTCCTCCACGTGTTTTCCCCACCCTTCCTACCCCTTCATTAGCGAAGAAATGCCACCCTATTGGCTTACCCCCGTGGACCATCAAAAATGGATCAAGACACGAAATTTATTAATGTATTCATTCTTATCCTCATATCCTAGTTGAATTTTTCTCAAAAAGTCTATAAATTGGGTCAATCCTTCATTAATTTCATTAGATCAATATTAATACAAGTCAACATTATTGAAATACATTGTTGATCAAATCAAAGCATTATGCTACTAAGTCGCATCCACATTCTAACAACAAAAGGAACGCTTCAATCTTAAGGTTAATAATGAGGCTATTAAATAGCAATAAGATTTGATTTATGTTTTTATTTGCAAGTATTTTTATTTCATGTTTTTCTATTTCATTGCACTCATTTTGATGAATCGAATGTGAAACTACAACATTCTATTATAATTTTATAATCTATAAATGTGTTTATTTGACAGTTTCTAGGACTTTCTAGGAGCTTTTAAAATCACATTCCTTGAATTTTGCACTTTCTATCTACAATATATAAATAGAAAAGTACCCTCTATTCTTAAAAATGATGAATTTTTAGATCTAGACCACCCTTTAATCTCTAAAACCATGGGTATTTTTCCTCATGCAAGAGGGACACTCCCCTCTGCCGGCCACACAAACCCAAACAGTTTTCACAGGCACAACTCTATCTGGATTTAATTCTCCAAAAACAAAGATTGCAACAAACTCGGATTTTATTAATTCCAATTCAAACACATATACAACTGCATAACAAAGATTAGATCATTGACATTCGATGGTCTCTCATGCCATTCCAATCTGCCAGCTTATCTTTCACAATCAGTATCTTGCCCTATAAAGCATCTATTCCAATTTTCAATTGGCCAAATATCATGGCACTATCCCTTTGTGTTCTCTCCACAATTCTCTAAATTGAAACTCTCCCTTAATTCTCAACGTAGCCACAACCAACACCTCCTTTCACTTCTATGACCTCTGCCAAGTCTCTATCTAACCGCCTCTTCAATGATTTCTTCTACTGCGCCAATTTCTGCATATTTATTTTGGTTTAAAAAACCAATTTTGATGACAGCCTCTATATTTCTTCTTCTATCAGCAATTTATCAAATCTACACCTTCTATTCATCAAAGTGTTGCAGCTGCTCTATTTGGAACCCTTCCTATGGTGCGAGTCATATCATGTTTGCTTTCTTTGACCTGGGGCAGCGTGGTTTCTCCTCTCTTCCACTGTGCAGTCTCTTCCTAGACCAAGTGCGCCCCTTCTCTCATGCATTTCTCCTTTACCCTGCGCGGGCTCTTGTGGCAGCGATGTTATTTGGTTTCTTTTGAGAAAGGTCCTTACTGCAATCTGGTGCGCCACATTCCCAATCACCCTGCCGGTTTCCTCTTCCCACCTGCGGCCTTTCCACTCTCCCCCCTGCTCGCGGCTTGTCTCCTCCTTTAAAACTGAAACAAAATAGGGGTCGAGGCTCTGTCTTGAGCGCGGGCTTTTGCCATTCAACGCCCCCTCACATTCCAAACTCTTTTGCTTATTCAAAAGCGACCTTTGGATGACCAATGTGCTCTTTTGATTTTGTTTTCTGCCTTGAATAGTGAAAAATCGCCTTCCCTTTATGCATTTGTAAGTTTAACTCTTCATATCCATTTTATCTCTTTATCTTCTCACCAGAGCATCAGCTCCAAGGATCTAAAATACATTATCTGAATTTTAAGAACATTGTCTATATATGCTGAAATTGACCATGAAGTGGGTTTGAATTTACGCAAATTTGATTATGTAAATTCTTCTTGAAATGGAGAGATACCAAACAAAATTCAAACAAATCAAAATTGAAAAGAAACAAATCAATATTTTTTTGGTTGGTGCTGATCACCAATACGCCCACGTTCTCCTGCACCATTTCCCCAAACCACCCTCTACTCTCCAAAACCATAGGTTTTTATTTGTAAACCACCATCGAACCTAAAAATTCATAGGGTTTTGATAGGAAATCTTCCTTTAATCCTGAAAACCATTAATGTTAAGCCAAAATACATGAATAATTTGGAAACCCACTAGCTTTCAAGACAAAACCACAAAAAGCATTTAACTCATTTAAAGTGAACTCACCTACTCTATAAGACCTTAAGCACTTGATTTTAGCTTTCATTTCATTTTCAATTGATTTTGAAAATCTTGAATTTATTGAAAGCATTATATTTATCTTTCAAGAAAGTAACCCATGCCATCCTAGAGAAATCATCAACAAACATCATGAAATACCTTTCTCCTTTCAAACTTTTTGTCTTGGTAGGTCCACACAAATCAGTATGTACCAACTCCAATGGTCTAGAGGAAGAATGCTCTTTAGATTTGAAACTTATTCTTGTCTATTTTCAAAATTGACATTCCTTGCACACAATACTTGCAGGCTTGATTATTTTTGGCATATATCTTACCACATGTAATGAGCTAACCTCCACAAGATTGTCAAATTTAATGTTTCCTATTCTCCTATTCGAAAGCTAACATTCACTTGCTTGTCCAAGAAGACAAGTTATCCCATTGACATCCCTTAGACTGTATATGTCACCACTTATCCTAGATCCTTCTACAACTAATTTCCTAGACTTTCCTTTTATGATCTCACATCCTCTTTAATTGAATATGAAATTCTATCCATTTTTGCATATTTGACTCACACTAAGAATATTTTTCCTAATAAATTTTACACAAATAACATCTTTTTTCATATGCTTTCCATTAATATTTATCATACCTTTTCTATAGATTCGTATCAAAGTATCATATCCAAGCTTGATTATGCCTCCATTCCACTTCACAAGCTTGATAAACTTGCTTCTATCTCGTGATGTGGTTAGAACAACCACGGTCAATCAACCATGGCTTTGCTTCATATTTTTCATGAAAATTAGTACACATAACACTTGAATATTTAGATTCATCTCCAGTCTCCTTAGTAGCTAAAACCAAGACTTCATCCTCATTATTTAGACCACTAGAATTAGATTCATCCTTTGAGGAGTAGGAATCTTCCTTTAAAGTGTAGAGACTCTTCTTGAAATTAGTTCTTCTAGAATCTTTGTATCTCTTTTCAAAATATTTTATAAGACATTTAGAAGTAATATCACCAACTTCTCCATACTTAAAACATTTGAAAGGTAGCTTACCTTTGTACTTGTCGGTATCCCTCTTGAACTTCCTAACAAAATTTTATTCCTCTTCATTAGTGTCACTATCTAGATTAGAGACTTCATACATTTCCATCTTACAGACTCTGAAAGTAGCTTCCTTCTTTGGATCTTCTTTGTCAAACTCTCTCATTTCAAATGTAGTGATGTCACCTTATAATTGATCCATTTCCAATTTATCTAAATCTCTAGCTTCCTCAATAAAAGATACTTTAGGACTATAAGATTTAGGAAGAGATCTCAATACCTTTTTACCACCATAAATTCTTTCAAATTTTCACCAAGTCCTCTAATTGCATTGACCACTTCATCTGCTCGAAGTAGATATCTTGCAATATCTTCATCCTCTGACATTTTTTGGTTCTCAAACTTTCCTTTGTAGATCTATAACTTGGGTTTCTTTACTTGATGTATCCTTCATAGATTCCACTAAGCTTTTCCCATACCTCCTTTGCTATCTTGTAGTGTATTCCTTTTAGAAGATCAGAATCTACTAGCCCACTCAAGATAGCATTCTTAGCCTTTCCATTGTTCTCATAAGCCCTAATATCTACTAGATCAGTTGGAGGAGTAGCAGGAACAACATAACCATCCTTGATTGATTTCCAAACACCAAAATCTAAAGAGGATAGATAGGATACTATCTTGAATTGCCAAAAATCATTTTTTTTTCCATCAAGTCTAGGTTCATTGTAAGACCCTTCTTGTACCATGATCTCAGATCATCTTCCTCAAGTTGTTATATTTCTTCTAAGGGAATAGGCTCCAATACCAATTGTTGAACATGCATTAGAATATTGAGGGTGGGGGGGTAAATCAATATTCTATTAGATCTCAAAAATTTAAAAACAAAAGAAATTGTAAAGTCTACTACATAAGAAAGAACATGAAGGATAGAAAAAATGCACAATACAACACTAGATGTACATTGAAAACATTAGAGGGAAAAACCACTATGAGAAAAGATGCTAGGAGCTACTATCATAATCTAACATCAAAAATAAATAATAGTTCCAACATTGTTTTAGGGATACAACCCAAGGAAGCAACTACTCCTTGAAAATAGGTGTGAAACATTTTTCTTTACCTTTGTCTTTTAATCTTCAAATTCTTTTGTTTTTAGCTTCGAAGATGTCTCGGTTTATAAAAGGCCAGTCAGAAAGACAGACAATGCGCCATGTGGTGGATGCACGACTTTCTTTTATCATTTTCCTTTCAGAGGAGGTCTCGGGACACACATCAGCTTGGTGGAAGTTTTCTCCAAAATATTTTTTGAAAAACATAAGATCCCCGCTCATGTGATGCATCATCTCTTTGCTGCAGAAGAATTATGCCTCTTATGAGATGATATCTTTTGGGAGTCTGTCGGAGCTTGTTGGCCTTCCTTTTCTTGGTTTTTGGGATGGAAGCTTTGAGTCAGTGCCTCAGGGTGATGCTATTGGTCCATAGGACCCTTTTTCCAGATTGTTTTTATGATTTGATCATTTATGGGCCTCTATCTTTGTTAAATATCTAAAGGGCATTAATGCAACAACTGAGAATTAATGACCAAAGATCGTTGCAACCTAACCAAGGATCTACAATTAGATTGCAATCTATCAAGTATCAACATCTAGCAACAATTACTTCTATGTTGAGGTGGTGTTTTCTTCTTTTGATGGCTATATAAGGAGGGAAACAACACAATGGGGGGTTGGATTCCAAGTTACAGTTTCTTTGTTAAGAAAAGTTTCTTTAGTTTTCTTAGGTTTTTAGAATTATTATTAGAAGAAAAGTTGCATAACTAATTTTCTTTGGCATATTATATCTATTAAGGTTTAAACTATTGTTAGATTGGCATCCAACCTCTATTTCAAAGTTCATTTGATATTTAAAAGCACAAACTATTGAGGATAAATTGTTGAGACTATGCATATATGTCCTTTTTCAAGCTTTCTTTTTTTATATTATCATTTTGAATGGAACACTGTGTCTTGCAAGATAGATATAGATAGTTTAAGTAGTTGATTTCCATGTATGCTCGTATGGTAGAGTAGTAGCTTAAGAAAGTTGGATTATGTCATTGGAATTCTCTATTTTTCTGAAAGTTGTTTTGTCATGCTATGATGTATTAGGAGGAAGACTTCATGTGATTTCTGAGATATTGTTCTGTAACTCATAAGAAATCTTTATGTTTGATCGAACCTTAATGAAAATTTCCTACATAAAGATTTGAAAGTCTGCACTATGCTTGAAGTTAGCCTTTGATGTTCATTCTCTTTCCAATAATGAAGGGTTGTGGCTTTCTATGCCTAATTATATCACTCATAAGAATGATTTGGGTTTGAAATGTTGTAAAAGATTTGGTGCATTTCCTTTTATGTTTTATGTTTACATTTCCTTCTCCCCTTATCTCCAAACCACGAAGAAGAGTTGGATTTCTATAGAAATCCCAGAGGGATTTAGTGAGACACAATTTGTCCCCCACTCGCTGAATTTCCCATAAGATTTTTGGAGAGGCGCAAGATTTGATGATCAATAGTTCTTTTCTAGCATGCCAGGTGGGACAAGAAGTTTTCCAAACGCCTGATTAGAATTCAGAGATATTTCTTGAATCAGGCTAAGGAAGGAAACTAGAAGTTTCATGCCGAGAGTCCAAATGAGAGCATCTTCAAGAGGTCACTTCCAGTACTCTTAGTTACCTACCTTAGCCCCTAGGAGGATAAGACTTACAAGCTCTGTATCACCTATAAGGAGCAATAGAGTAAGAAGTCAGTGCCCAGTATCTAGAGCTTTATCTACTCCACTAGAGGCTCAAACTTCCAAATTAGAATACTTATATACCTAATTAAGAAGAATTTTTTCTTTATGGCTCACATCCCCCCTGCTCCTAGAAACTTCATAACATGGGATAGCGACAGTTTGCTACAACCACCCACACCCCTAGATGTATGGCCTATAATACCCCCTAATTCCCTCAAGGCTATCCCAAAATTCTTTGGAGAAGACTTCAAAACTCCTTTTGAACACCTTCAAGATATAGCTGAAGTATGTAGCATACATAATATAGCAGAGGTAAATATTGCTTTGAGGTTGTTAGCCACCTCTTTCAAAGGAAAAGCCTAAGACTAGTATTGATCTTTGGCTTTAGGCTCTATTATCTCCTAGGACCAGTTCAGAGAGAGGTTGTTCAAAGACTTTTCAAAAAAGGGAGATTGCTCCTCACTATTACATCAATTAATCACCATCAAAAGGGCCCCGCAAGAGGCCATGAGTGATTTCAACACCAGGTTTGATAAAATTTGGCAGAGGATCCTTGTGATTGCTCGACCCCTAGCTGCGATGGTGTTCATGTTCTAACTGAAGGCTATCGATTCAGACATTAAAGTTATGATAACTTCCATGGTAGAAGACATCTTGCCCGATGCATATGAGGTGGGGATGCATGCAGAAAATAGTCTGATCGATGCTCAGAAGCTCCCATCATGACCCCCCATGCTTATGTTCGTGGAACTCTCTGGAACATCTCAAGAAGAAGCTTCTTCAAGAACTTCCACTACACAATCAACATTAGGCATACTACAATCCATGTATGTGTATCCTACCACACAAAGTAGCACATTGAGCTCCAACTCAATCACGATGGATATTAACAACATGAAGAGTCTCATGCATAATTTTTCTAATGAGCTAGTTATCATCAAACGATAGCAAGAGACACCTCCAAAGCTGAGTACTTAGACCTATGGTGGAAGCACGCCATCCTATCAACATAACACATACTAGTGGCTTTCCTAAAGAGAAGGCCAATAGACAACATCCACGAACTAGATAGTTCTAGTCACCATGCACTTTAGAGGGTAAAAGACAGCTAGAGTAGAGAAATGATCCCAGGCCAGAACAATTTGGTGGAAGAGGAGAACGTATGGTGTTACCCCTACAACAATAGTCATCTTCCCCAAAATTTCCCTAGGGGAAATATCCAACAAAGGATAGCGGAACAAAGAAGAAAAGTTGTGCAGGAGATAAACATTACACCTAATCAAGCGTTGTTCTCATGGATGGAGGAAGAAGACATGGCATTCACAAAAAAATCTCCAACAACTAGCACTCTGCAAGTATAGTCAGAGTACAATACAAGGTCTAAAATAAGGCTCACCAAAGAATATGTACAACAACCTATGCCACAGCCTCAGTTGCATCAACTATTGCCACAAGAGAAGCAGTTTCCACCACCTATCATCTGGCCTATCTCGTAGTTGCATAATCTACCATTACCTGAGAAAGAGACCAGTGAAACACCAAGCCTAGTCACGTCAGAACGTTTTCTCCTAAAAAGGAGGGAAATACCATTATTTAAGACAAAGGCCCAAATAGTCGAGATACTTAAAGTGGTGGAGAAACTGAAGAAGGCACCCACTAATGTACCATTTTGGGACGTCATATCTTTTCCTAAACAAAAGACTCTACTTCGGGAAGAATTGAAGAAAAAAGAGGAAATACCTCAGACGGGAGTAGCTCCGATATGCGATCAAAGAAAAGACAAGGTACCCACATTAGAACCCCAAGCGCCAAAAGCTGTGGTGTATGCAAATGATGTGGAAAATGAAAAGGAGAAAGAGGTAAGCAGGCCAAAGCCCACACCTTTCTTTTGAACACTTATTGTGTAATATAAGCTTTTGCATAATAATATGATCGCTTCGAGAGCCAGTACAACTGTCATGCCAAAACAAGTGGCTAATTCCTTAGAGCTTAGGTATGAGCCCCTTGAGAAAGGAATCATGCAACTAGAAGGGAAGAAGGTCCCAATGGTCGGTTGGATAGAGGACTTGTCTCTAAACCTCTTCTCATGCCCAAGTCAAATAGTCACACAAGAAGTAGTAGTGATAGACATTCCACTAGTCTTTGAAGTGTGTCTATCAAGATATTTCACCACCAAGCTTGGAAAATACCTAGCACTTGACTTGTCCCACCTGATATTGAGAACCAAGCATAGAGAAAAGATGAAGATTCTTTCTGAATCTTTACATCCCAAACACATTATGGATAATGCAGGCCTATACTTTGAAGCCGCATATACCTCTATCTCTCAGCAAGAGAGATATTGTGTAGAAATGCTAGAAGATGAAGAGGATACAAGTGAGAAGAGTCCTAAGGAAGAAGTGTTTCTCAACCAATTCATTGATTCCAATCCATTCAACAATTTTCATGCAACAAGGCTAGGCACCTATGTAATTTTTGATGGTGATCAATTCTTTTCGAAACTGAAGAAGGATCAGGAGAAATCTGATGGACCATATGATAATCTTCTATAGACCCTATATTTTGATGGTGCCAAGTGTAAAGCCAAATCCGAAGCGGGTGTTCGATTACTATCTTTGATAGGATTTGAAACTCTCAGAGCTTACAATTTTTTGATCTCATGCTCGAATAATGATGTTGAATATGAGGCCTTGGTCCATGGTCTAATCCTTGCATAGAGAATGGGTATAAAGAGAGTGGAAGCTTTCAGAGATTCAAAGATGGTGGTGAGCCAAGTCCATAGTCAAGCAACTGCAAAGAACACCTGGATGAAGTCATATAGACATTGGATTTGGGACCTGATCTAGAGTTTCAAAGCCTTCAACATACAAGTTATTTCCCAATCTCAAAATTGTGTCACTGATCGGATGGCATCTGTTGGGTAACAGTTTGAACCAGTTTCTGACTCAACCAAGCAAAATGCAATGCAAGTTATCGTTTGACCCTCAATTCCCGACAACGATGAAAATTGGTAAGTTTTTGATGACAACACTCAGATTGCTACCTTCATACAAAAAGGAGGAATGGTTCCTAACTATTCACCCCCAAGAGTATAATTTCCTAAAGGGAAGGTCATCCAATTAAAAGCGAACAAGCTTCCTAGAGGGTTGATTTCCCTCAAGAACCTTTTTGATTGTGAAGATGGGAGAAATGGCAAGCGAATGTTCAATGTAGATGAAAGAGATTACGAAGAGGTTGATGTTGGAAGCAGCATAAATTTGAAAGTTAGAAAGGAGGTTCTATGCAAAGATAAAGAAATATTAAGGGATCTGTGCTATGAGTACGATGGAGTTATGGCGTGGACCTATGATGATCTTAGAGGTTATGAACTAGGTATAATTCAACATACCATTAACTTGGAGGAAGCATCCAAGCTCATTCGACAGAAGGAAAAGCCAGTCAACCTGAAGGTTGAAGCCTTGATGGCACAGGAGCTCACCAAGTTGGCCAAGTCAAGAATCATATATCCGATAAAACATTTCACCTAGGTGTCAAATCTAGTACCCATCAGAAAAAGGAATGGTGACATCAGGCTTTGCATCAATTTCCAGGACTTGAACAAGGCCTCACTGAAGGACCATTACCCCTTGCCATCAATGGAGCTAATTCTACAGACAGTAGCCAGATCCGAAATGTTCTCATTGCTTGATGGTTTATTGGGATATAACCAAGTATATATAAAGGAGTGCGACCAACACAAGATGACGTTTACCACTAAGTGGGGAACATTTGCATATGCCTAGATGTCATTTAGACTATCAAATGTTGGTGTAACTTTTCAACGAGCAATGGATATTTATTTTAGAGGTTTAATCAACCTAATTATTTTGATATATCTAGATGACTTTTGGTCTTTTCAAAATCAAAGGGTGACCACTTCAATCATCTAGAAAAGGTTTTCCAGAAATGCCAACAGTTCAGGATTTCTTTAAATCCCAAAAAATGTATCTTTGGAGTGCCTCAAGGTAAGTTACTTGGCTTTGTACTATCTAAAGAGGGAATATAAATAGATCGAAAGGGTTAGATCTATAATGGAATTACCCTTGCTAGTAAACCAAAAAGGACTCTAGTCATTTTGAGGGAAAATCAATTTCATCAATAGGTTCATTTTGGAATTTACCGGTATTGTGAGGCCTATCACACTAATGCTTAAAAAGAGTCTATTGTTCAAGTGGTCCCCCAAATGAAAATAAACTTTTGAGAAAATAAAGATAGTGATTTATGCTTCTCTGATCTTAGTTAATCTAGATGTTTCCAAAGATTTCCTACTTTATGTATACAGTGGTCAAGATAGTATAGCTTTGGTCCTTACTCAGAAAGGAAATTAGAATGATGGAGAACATCATGTTGCATTCCATTCAAGAACCTTGAAAGGTTACAAGGTTTGGTATAACTTTGTAGAAAAGCAAGATTTTTCCATAGTTCAAAGTTTAAAAAAGTTTTCCAACAAGATCATTATCCTTGTAGCACATCCTAGTGTCCAAGAATACATTAATTAAGGTGAGATCACTAAAAAAAGAGAAAATTGGATCACTAAGATCCTAGAATATGATGTGGAAGTTATACCAACCAAGCTGGTTTGAGGAAGAGTTCTATGTGAATACATTGCATCGGAAATGAGTCTTATGGTTGAAAAAGAGACTGATCAAGTCTACATAGACCAATTCGAATCTGAAGAATCTTGGGTGGCTGATCTGACGTAGTATATGCACAAAGCGTACTACCTAACTAAATTTTTGCTTCACAAAAGGAGATAATACCGATTGCAAGGCATTGGGTATGTATTAATTGAGGGTGTACTATTTAAGAGAAATTATGATGGTGTGCTACTTCGATGTCTCAAAAACCTACATGCGGAAAGAGTTCTTAATGAATTTCATCATAGTCCTAAGGATGGAAATTTTTCTACCAAGACTACCACTTTAAATATAATGCAAGTAGGATATTATTGGTCATCTATGTTTTCTGAAGCACATCATCTAGTGCAAAAGTGTACACAGTGCTAATATTTTGTTGGAAAAAGAAAGAATGTCACTTTACCCCATAGCCTGATTGTAACCAAAGAACCTTTTTCCCAATGGGGTTTGGATTTTATCAGCATGATAATTCCTATTTCTAGTGTTGGACACAAGTGGATCCTTATGGCAACTGATAACTTTACAAGGTGGATGGAGCCGTAGCCCTAAAGAATGCAATAGAGGGGGAAATCATTAATTTCCTTGAATAGATAGTGGCTATATTTGGTCCACCCAAGATCTTCATATCCGACAATGCTCAAGATTTTTTTGGGTTAGGAATGTTAGATTTTGCTATCAGACATGGGATTTTCCTTAAAAATTCATCAAATTACTACCCACAAGGGAACAAGTTTGCAGAGTCCACCAACAAAATCCTAATTAGGTTAATCAAATGCATTGGATTAGAAAAACAAAGAGATTGGCACAAGCATTTATGAGTTGCTATGTGGGAAGACTGAATTACCCCCAAGTATATTCTAAAAACCTCCCCTTACAAGTTGGGTAATGAAAAAGAGGTAGTGATACCCATTTCCATAGAAATTCATGCTTTACAACTACTGAAAGCCCTAGAGATTGAAGAAAATGGTGGTATGGAAGTATGGTTGGCAGAACTCCTCAAATTGGATGAAGATAGAGAAAAGGCTCATGGATCCATGATCAATCACCAGCAGACAGTCAAGTGATGGTTTGATAAAAAGACTTCTAACCCAGAATTCAAAGAAGGGAGCTTAGTGCTAAAGTATAATCAACGTACAACAAAACCAGGGAAACACACAAAATTTGAAGCACTATGGAAAGGACCTTTCAGAATTAGCGCATGCAAAGAAAAGAATGTGTATGAGCTTGAAGATAAGGAGGGAAACAATTTAGATATACCGGTGAACAGTATTTATCTAAATATTTTCCATTAAAATGCACAGTTATTTAAAAAAATTAACAACTATGTACCATATGTAATTTTTTTTTAAATATTTCAAAATTTTGAGAATAAAACAACTGAAGAATAACACATCAAAGGTAAAAGCTTGTATTATATTATATTTATAAAAAAAATTACATATAATGCAAGCTCGAGGCTCATATTTAAACATAAGGCTCTCTCAAGCAAATCCAAAAGGAGTTATGGATCCAAAAGATCCAAAAGTGAGGAAACATGCAAAAATAGTTAGAAAGGGCCTCCAACCATCACCTAGGAAGCCATAGAGGCTTGTTATCAGGTCTTCCTTCTTTTTCTTTTCTTCCTATTCTTCTCCTTATTTGTTATGGTGCAAAAAGGGGCTGAAAATGCAATAGATGTGAACTCCATGACATAGGATCAAGGCCTATTCATTGTAACTCTGCACTAGGAAGTCAAAGTGCTTCCTCCAAGCTAGTACTAGAACCTGCTCCACGCTGTACTCCCGCATCAAAAAAATGGTTGCTGGCTAAGAGTAGTAGTGTGTCTCAATGTCCATGGTGCAAAAATCATAAAGGAAGGGTAACTAGGGTACATCTATGCCGAAGTCAACGTGCTTGTAGAGGTCCATAGCGCTTGGGATACCAACACTAGGGATGACCACTTGCACTATCTTGCCAAGCCCTTCCATCAGTGAGGTGTCAAACATCTCATGGAATAGTTCAATTATTATAGGCTTGGACACATTCAGGTCTAGCAGCGAGGCCACGAAGCGGGAAAGCATGTTGCAATTGCTCCAGAGTTGGTTCTCATCCATAATGAAGTTTGCATCGAATACCCACTTGAATTCTACCATGATGAGGTGGTCACATTTCTTCACTAGACGCTTGATTTGGTCAATTAAGTTGCTAGTGACCTCTCCCACGAAGCAGTATTGTAGTCTCTTGGGAAGGAGCTGGATGGGAGTGCCTAAGCCAACAAACATTCTCATAAAGCAATGAATTATAGCAGAATGAGAATAAGCGGAAGGATAGCTAACTTAAGAGACTATACATTTGAATGAATGTTGCAAAAGGTGGTGTAGCTATATATAGAAAAGGTAAGTTGACAAAATCAACCAACAAAATGCCTATTTTTGGCTAGACAACAATGAAAAGTTTTAAGACAAAATGGAGTAAGGTAGTTAAATCATATAGAGGATCTAATGGAATTCCTTGAGAAATAAATTTTGGCATTGGGAGTAAATGCTCTCATACGTCAATTGTTGACATGTGTCCTTTACCACCATCAACACCAACCAACTTACTAATGAGAAAAGACATGGATTAACACACTAAGATCTAACAAATTAATGGTCATGTCTTTTTATGGGGTACCTTGCATCACTTCAACACAATACACAGAAAAAAGCATGTGCTTCAATGCAACAAATGTATTTGTAAAAGAGGCAGTGGGGAAAATGTACTAATTCCATCCTCAGGGCGTTCTCAACATTCCCAAGGGATATAGATCTCATGTTCACATGTATCGCCTTGGTGGCGACATTTAATGGAACAATAGTAATAGTGTACTCTTAACTACATGTATAATCAAGAGAATTAATTGCATTCAAAAGTACATTTTCCTTTTCAAGAAAAAGGAAAGTGGTTGTTTTTGCTAAGGAATTCTCTACAACTTCTCTATATAGTCATAACGGAACCCTCAACCTATGGAAGACAAGCCACAACTTCAAGTCAATGACCTGGCTATACCAATGTTTTTGGGTGGAAGTCATTCACCAACACCCCGATAGTGGAGGAGCAACCTTTTGAATTTTGCAAGCAGGTGCTGGTTGATAAGCTTGTAAAAAGAGAGGTAGTGCAAGATATCGCTGACAAGGTTTTTGACCCCAAGTTGTTGGCTAACCCTAAAAGTTTCAGAGAAGGTGTGTTTTAGAGAAAGGAAAGGTATGAGCTAATTGAGGGTTTTGCGTTTCGGCTCTGGGATTGTGGTGTGCCACAGTTCATGTTTTTCGTGCTATGCATCCATGCCCAGAGTTAGTTGATGCATATGTCAGGAGATTCGACAAGGTAACATGGGTCTTTCAGAATGGCAGGATTAGGGTTATCGTTTCTGTTGAAGCCATATGAGACATGTTGTGCATCCCTATGGCTTGGGACACAAATATTTTTTGATGAAGAAAAGATGGATCTCTTAGGGGAAGAAATGGCTAGAAGAACATTTTTTATGAAGATGAAGCAAAGGAACAACTAGACAGAGGTCATCTTCCCTTTCCTCTTTCATACGAGAAATTCAAGAGGGACATGCAATCAATATTCTCGATGTTGTCCTAGGTTTTTAGTCCATATGATGATTTTTAGGTTATTCCTTTTTAATTAGGCTTAGCCTTTGTGCTAAAAAGAGAGAAGAACCAGAGGCACTGTGATTTTGCCAAAGTAATAGCTAGAAACATGTTGAGCCAACTGAAGAATTATGAAACTGATTCCAAATTCAGGTATTCTTCTTTCTTGGCTCATTTGGTTTTGCATTAGAATCATGAATGGCTCATGAGAAATGTACCAGTATCTAGGCTAGATGAAAGGGGTTGTCTCCAGCCAGTTTCTATGTGCATCCATGTACTTTCTAGAACAAGGTGATATTATTGGTTTGTGGATCACTTTTTGAGGCTAGTGGTTCAAGAATTGTTGCCTCGCCCTATTGGCCATTTCTCTCTTGAGGTCCTACAATGGATGAGAATCTCACCGAACCTAGTGGATTATTTCCTAGGCATGGACTTCACATTTATCAGATTCCATGACTTTCCCAATGAGTTTTTTCGGCTCCCCAAATTTGTGATTCATAGAGTCTTTGCATTGAAGACATGCCACTAGGTGACCATTGTCAACAAGATCTATGGTACCATAAGAAAAAAAAAAGAGTTATATCCGCTTCCCCTCAATATTGCTAAGATTCGAGTATTGCAGATGAAGAGAGTTTTTGGGGATGAGCTCAGGGATCTATTGGTAGCCTTACGCCTGGTCCTCATCTGTGATAAGTGGGACTATAACCCATGAGGATTTTATAGTGTGAGACATGCTAAGGGGGAATACTTGGAGAGGAGGAAGAATTTGACTAGAGAAAGTGTAGAGGTGTACATTGATTTGAAACACATTCCTTTCAAATGGCTTGAATGGCTGAGCTTCTACACACCAAAGATACAATATGACAAGAACCTTCTGATAAAATCTATTAATATGTAGTTGAAGAAAAGAGGCTGGTCGAAAAGAAAGAAGGAAATTTTTTGAAGGTTCCGATAGGAGCTGCGGTGCCTCACCCTTCCTGTTGGACAATTCCCACTAGATGATGAGTTCGAAGAGATTTATGATAAGGAGGTTGACACTGATAAGAGAAATTCAAAGACCAAGCATGAAATTGATGAGGAACAAGTTCTGCATCGGGCTTCCTGACCTGGGTATTTGCAAGATCATCATGGAAAAGATAGGCCCTTAAGTGGTGAAAAATTCAAAAAAATCAGACTTAGGCAACTTGACGTAAAAATTTGGATAAGTTATCTATATTATTTCAAAAATATGTAAGAATAAAATCTATAGAAAATTGAATGTAGTTTCTAAACTACTAGGTTTATTTAAAAAAATATCTATTTGGTGAAAATTTGAAATTTCAATGTGTAGTACTTAAATTTTGGGGACAAAATAAGATGTAGGTGTCGTCTGACCACCCTAACCATAATAAAATGATAATATTTTTTTATAAGATTTTAGATATAAGTAGAGGACTCATGTCCGATATGATGCATATTTTTGGTAATTTTTTCCAAGTAAATAATTAATTATGAATTTTTATTACAAATTTTAGAAAATATAAAACTCATATGTCCGACCACCTTAACTTGGTCAAAACTTCATGAAATTCATTTTTTTAATTCTATAGTATTTGAAGCATATAATGTGACACATGTTTTGTGATTCAAAAATGCGATACCATTTGCAAGCTATAGATGTTTTTCAATTAGCCTATCAACCAAGACTTTAGTCATAATTCAAATAGAAAATGAATAATAATTATTTATTAAATTCAAAGTAAAGGATAATTTATAGTGGTGGAAAGATGAGAATCTCCTTTAAAAACCCTTATTGTTTCATAAATTTTGGGTAAAAAAAAGTCGTTAGCCACATACCCTACACATAACCATCATATCACAATTTTTTGGCCTATAATGATCCTGCACATACCCACCTCAAGAATTCTATAGTTAGAGGGATTGAAAGTGAAGGGATTCACAAGATTTGTCCTCCTCTAGTTCCCAAAGTAAAGGAAAGACACCCCAATGGTCTCTAAGAACAACATCCGGTGTAGTTATCGAGGGCCAAGTTTTGGAGGGGTTGGTGGACAAGATATTGGAACATGTTAGTTATGGTCATGAAAAGAGAAGGTAGGTCCAAGATCTAGGTGTATCTAACATGTTATACCAAATAGAAGAAGAAGTGGAGTCTGCCCTACAAGATGTGCTGACTACTCCAGCTTAGGTAAGTTTCACTCCCTCCCTTCTTCCTATTTTTGCATCTTTGGTTGCCCCCATGCCTCCTCTCATGGAAAGGAACTCTTTGTCCTCAGGCCCTAACTTGATAATCCTAAGTACACCCCCTCTTGTTTTTAATGAACCCCTCAAAATTTCCCCGCATGTCGAGCAAGTAGCATCCACTTCGACCATTGTTGAGTCTTTGATCGCCCTGTGAAGGGCCCCTCTAGAAAAAGCTAAGAAATCTGTGCTAACCCCCACTCCTGGCCCATCATATTATGAGAAAACACCTTTCTATCCAACCATATCCCTCTTCATCCCTACTAGAAAATCCCCATTCAGTCTCAGCCTGGTGTGTCACCCTTTTTCATGATAACGCTCCCTTTCGCTTCGCCGCATGCTCATACATTCGAGGTCTCCCCTTCCGTTACCCTTTTTGGTTTTCCTCCTAGTGCCCCTATTGCAGCACAAAATGTTGATGTCCCTCAAACCCTCTAGGATTATTTCAATGCAACCAAGTTGGCCTAATGAAATGCTAAAAAAAGATGGATATGCAAGAACGCTAAATTTTCAACTACCAAGAAAATAAAGGCTTGTTTGAATGAGAATCAAAATTCTTTCCTTATTAGCGCCATGATGTAGCTCATGGCTAAGCCTAAGGGGAAAATGTAGATGGAGGATTATGACATATGGATGATAGGTGTATATTTGAAAAAAAATCGTCCATGTGATAAGGTGGTCTTAGCTAGGACCACCCAGCAGGTAGTATATGTAGACTATGAAAGTCTAGGCATAAAGTTGAAGAAGTGTGAGGCAGAGTTGGTTAATGTGAGGGAAATAGTGGGAAGATTGTAGACTGAAATAGAGGCCAAGGATGTTGAGATGGCCCACATAATGCAGATTCAAGGTAAGCAAGGGGAAACCTTGAGGTTTCTTGAAGAAGCATAGAGAAAACAAGTTTGGCTACATGCCAAAATTGAGAAATTGAAAATTGACCTTGCCACCCAACATTAAACCAACATGAAGTACAAAATTACTCATGAAAACCTACATAAAGAGCTAGACAATGTCTGATCTCAAGCTTCTGATAGTGTTAAGAAGGCACAGGCAAAGGTAGAAAGATTAAAGCTGGAGAAACAAGATCTACTATTTCTGCTTTGCAGACCCATGCCCAAGAGATGAGAAGAATAAGCTCTGAAATGGAAAATGATCTCAACGAGAGAGATCAAGTAGAGGAGAATGCAAGAGCAAAAGAGATTCATCTCAGTTAGGAGCTGTCTATTGCTTAGAAGGCTAGGTCCCTCCTGCTACTAAAAATATTGGTATCTTCACACTAGGAGTGGATTGCAACTATAGTTCATGTTCTTAGGATCATCTTGCAATTCTTGAGGGATGTCTGAGAAATAAATGGGAAGATTGGCTCAATAGCTAATCATATTCTACAAACATGTGACTCTTGAGTAGCAGAATCACAAAGTTTCATTCAAGGCTTTATGTGGCTTCCGAAAAAATCTTGAAAGATGCTAGAGTTCCTAATTGTAGAATCACTTCCATCAAAGTGAGTGAGATTGTCAACTCCCACAAGGTCACCAAAAGGTGCAAATATTTCCAGATGGTGTTGGCAAGGAGAGTTGAAGAGGTAAAAAATGATTTCAATTTCTTGATCAATTACGGGCTACCTCCTCTTTTCTCCCCATACGGAGATGTGTAGATAGTAGAAAAATATATGGAAGCTATCAAACAAAAGGATCAAACTTTTGCAAAACTCCTGAGTTCAACTATAGTGCACATAGTCAATGAGATCAAGCATGAGATTGTTTTCCTTTCTTGTCTTTATCATTACCTTGGAGTGGTTACTACAAGGTGGGGAGTCGTGTCTTTCAGGGAAGTCTTCCAGCTTGACCAAGCATATGGGCTCATTTGCAATCTACCCTTACCAACCAAAGTAGAATGATAGGCGCAACACTCCTCTTTCCTTAAACTCCATGAATTTCCAGAGAGTTGGGTTTGTACCTTAAGCAAAGGCCACTATGAGTCACCAGAATTGTGAAATTTTTTTCTTTTCCTTAGTCTTTTGATCTTTGGCTTCTTTTGTTTTTGGCTTCAAAGATGTCTAGGTTTATGCAAGGCCAGTTGGAAAGAAGGGAAATGTGCCACGTGGTGGCTGCACGAACTTTCTTTTATTATTTTCCTTTCGGAGGAGGGCCCGAGACATGCATCAGCTTGGCAAAAAATTTCTCCAATTTTTTTTTTGGAAAATATAAGATCCCTGCCCGTGTGATGTGTCATCTCTTTGTTGCATGAGGATTACACCTCTTATGAGATGATATATTTTGGGAGTTTGTCGGAGCTTGCCGGGGCCTTTCTTTTCTTGGTTTTTGGGATGGAAGCTTTGAGTTGGTGCATTAGGGTGATGTGATTGGTCAACATAACCCTTTTGCTAGATTGTTTTTAGGATTTGATCATTTACGACCCTCTATCTTTGCTAAATATCTAAAGGGAATTAATGCAGTAGCTGAGAATTAATGAGCAAAGATTGTTGCGACCTAACGAAGGATCTACAATCAGATTATAAGCTATCAAGTATCAACATATGGAAAGAATTACTTTTGTGCTGAGGTGACGTTTTCTTCTTTTGATGGCTATATAAGGAGGGAAACGACACAATGGGGGTTGGATTCCAAGTTACAATTTCTTTGTTAAGAAAATTTTATTTAATTTTCTTAGGGTTTTAGAATTATTTTCAGAAGAAAAGTTGCAAAACTACTTTTCTTTGGCATGTTATATCTATTAAAGTTTAAACTATTTTTGTTCAGATTGACATCTGACCTCTGTTTGAAAGTTCATTTTATATTTAAAATCATGAACTATTGAGGATAAATTGTTGAGACTGTGCATGTATGGCCTTTTTCAATCTTTCTTTCTTTGTATTGTCATTTTGAATGAAGCATTGTGTCTTGCAAGCTAAATCTACATAGTTTAAGTAGCTAATTTCCATGTTGTATGCTAGTATGGTAGAGTAGTAGCTTAAGAAAACTGGATTATGTCATTGGAATTCTCTATTTTTTTGAAAGTTTTTCTTTTTTCATGCTATGTTGTATTAGGAGGAAGAGTTCATGTGATTTCTGAGATATTGTTCTATTACTCATAATAAATCTTTATGTTTGATCAAACCTTAATGAAAACAACCTGTAGAAAGATTTGAAACTCTGTACTATGCTTGAAGTTAGCCTTTTATGTTCATTCTATTTCCAACAATGAAGGGTTGTGGCATTAGTTGTCTAATTATATCACTCAGAGGAATTATTTGGGTATGTGTAGGGTATGTGGCTGCCGACATTTTTTTTACCCAAAATTGATGAAACGAAAAGGGTTTTTAAAGGAGATTCTCAACTTTCCACCAATATAAATTATGCTTTACTTTGAATTTAATAAATAATTATTATTCATTTTCTATTTGAATTATGACTAAAGTCATAATTGATAGGCTGATTGAAAAAAATTTATAGCTTAAATTAAACAGTATCACATTTTTTTGAATCCAAAACCTGTGTTACATTCTATGCTTCACATACTATAGCATTAAAAAAAAAAAAATCCATGAAGTTTTGACCAAGTTAAGGTGGTCAGCCATACGAGTTTTTTATATTTTTTAAATGTTGTAATATAAAATTCATAATTAATTATTTACTTGGAAAAAATTACAAAAAATATGCATCACATCCGAACATGAGTCCTCTACTTATATCTAAAATATTATAAAAAATATTATCATTTTATTGTTGTTAGGGTGGTTAGATAGACACCTACTTCTTATTTTTCCCTTACATTTAAGTAAGTACTACTACATTGAAATTTCAAATTTTCACCAAATAGATTTTTTTTTTTTTTTAAAAAGGCCTAGTAGTTTAGAAACTACATTCAATTTTCTACAGATTCTATTCTTACATATTATTGAAATAATATAGATAACTTATTCAAATTTTTATGTCAAGTTACTTAAATCTATTTTTTTTGAATTTTTCACCACTTAAGGGTGCTTTTTTTTTCCATGATGATCCTGCACATACCCATTTGGGTTTGAAATGTTATAAAAAAATTGGCACATCACCTTTTATGTTTTATGTTTACATTTCCTTCTCCCCTTATCTCCAAACCCTAAAGAAGAGCCATCTTTCTATAAAAAACCCAGAGGTATTCAGTGAGACGCAATTTGTCCCCCACTCACTGAATTTCTCATAAGACTGTCAAAGAGGCGCAAGCTTTGATGATTAACAATAGGTTTTAGGGTCACTCCCAAGGAAGCTACAACTCCTTGTAGACTTTATTTTAGGCCTACAAAAAATGAAGCTAACAATTATGATATCTAATTATAAAATGATAACCCCTCCACTTTCTGAAATTAACAATTAGGATCAATCAGTTTTATGATTGTAATTCTACTTTTTCCCTTCTATTCTTGATGATTGTAATTATAATTTTCATTTCTATAAATTTCTTCAAATATCTTCTTTGCATCTTACAAGTTCACAACTTTTAGCATTCAGGGATATTTTCCTTTGGCTCACTTCCTTGAGTAAATAATTAGTCACACTCTTCACTTCTCTTCTATCACAAAATATCTTCGAGATGAAATCATAAAGGACCTAACACTTTGAACTTTCTCCTTTAGTCACTTATGCAATTCTCATTATTTCACACATCACATTCCATCACACTCAGCGAGATGATCTAGGTTTACAATTTATACATGATATTAAATTGATTACATTCACATGTTAGCCTACAATAATAAGAATTATATTACATTTGCAATTTGACTAAAGATAAAATACACAATATGAAACATGTAGAGGGTAGGACCCAAAAGACTACATGTAACAACAGGAAGAGGAACATGGCTTGAAAATTGGAAAACATGCTTAACTTAGTCCTAAAAATTCTTCACAATGTTGGTCTTCAATGAACATCATTTTCACACTTCACAAATTCAAATTAGGCCAACCTTAAGCAAAGAACATGAAACTTGTAGCATGTCGGCCTTCACATCATTAGCGGTACACATGAATGATCAAGAATTACTTGAACTTCTATTAGATGAGTTGGAATGACCCAAAAAATAATTTGAAGCACTCCATTAGTGTTACACACACTAGAACTAGTGGCACACACCTTCAACATATCTCAATCGACTAGGAAAAAGAATAACCCTATGACACCTTCATTCCAGACTATAGCCTATCCCAAGGAAACTAGAAAAAATGTTATAGAGAAATGTAAAATGTCACATGATATTCATTCACACTCTCATTCATCCCTTTCATAACTTTATACAAAAACAAGTTGGCACAAGCCAATAGACATTGAAACTAGTCACCAAACAACACAAACTTGAATTATGTCACCCCAAAATTTCTTTGTGGAAAGACTAATGAATTGAAAATTTAGATATAAAACCTTCATAACTCACTAAACTTATCTTCTGATCTACATAACCATATTTGCAAGCACAGAGGAATGTAGAGCCAAACAACACACCCTTGACAAAAACCTTATTCAAACAATAACAATCTTCAAACTGACACTTTGAAAAGCACTTTTTTGTGGCAAAATGATTTGAAAATTGGATCACACATTCCTTGAAACTCCATAAAGATATATTCCAAATTGTAGGAGAAAATCATCCCCAACATAGAAATATAGAGCACTTTTCAAAGACTCTAACAACCAAACAACTAGGAAATAACTCTCTTTTTCTCTTTTGACATCAATGATAACCAAACTACAAAAAAATATACATATAATTCTTTTAAAATGTGCTTAGACTATCATCATATATTCACTAGAAGGTGAGTCTCCATAAAAAATACCATTTTGTCTTATTCTTAGAAGCATATAATCATCAACTCTATCATGTGATCATTAATTTACTAATTAATACATTCATCTTTAAAACATTCAAATTTTAATTTTATTGCATTTATGGAAAAATTGTTCTAATAGGAGTAACCTTTTCAAAAAGAGCTCAAGTCTAGTTAAGAGAGTAAAACAATTAATTTCTTCTTGCTATGTTGTACTATGTATCATGGATGTTTCAAATAGATCTTAGCTTGATAGAACACTTAGGAATCCCATGCCTAATATTTTCATACTTATAATTTCCATCATCTTGGGGAAATCAACGTGAAAATATAAAATATTATCATTTAGATCATGCTTAGAAAGGAAATATTTTAATGAGTGTCTAAATTTGGTGGATTTTAATATTATCCATAATTCTTAACCTCATATTAGTTTCCTTACTTAACAAACCACAATGGTTCACTTATATTTATATATTTATTTTCATATTTCTCCTTTTTTTCATTATTTTTATCATGTAGATATTATGGAGTTTTATCAACAAAGAATATATCATATTTTAAAGAATAAACCTCTATATTTTCACAAGAAAATATTTTAACAATAGGGTGATCCTACAATATTGGTTTACAATTTTTAGGAGATCCTAATTTTTGATGAAATGACATATTTTTAGAAAATATAATGATTTAAGCATTGAAAATTTCCATTGAAAGGATTCCAATTGAAGAGGATTTGATCAAACCACCTTAGATAAAACCCCCTTGGATAGAACCCCTCTGGTTTTAAGCCATACTTATAATGGAGTCTTCTTTACAACTATCAAAATGCTGATAAAAAATCACTTTTGATTTACCTTTTGGGGAATCAAATGAATTCATTTAATTTTTTTTTTTTGTAAGTCTGTAGTCCTTATTATAATCTTCCCAAAAAGTATAATTTTAAATAAATTTAATTTTATTATTATATTTATTTTTTATTTCTTGTGAATGTAGGTTTTTCACCGAAAATCAAGTTCTTTGTTCTGCACATGTGGAAAAATAGCATATTATCAAAAAAAATTTGAAAAATATTAGTGCACTAGATATTGAAGTCCTTGATCCAACAATTTTTTTTTGAATTTTGATAGATATGAAAAAATTTATGTTGTATACAGTCTGCCTATATCTGAAATGTAATTGGTTTGACTCAAAACTTGATTAAGGAAAAAATATTCAATAAAACACTATGAAACCAAATGTAAGCTATAGATATCATAGTTACAAATATAAATTAAAAAAAAAAAATTTTATCCTTCATGGAAAAAATTTTATGTTGTATATGGTGAGCATCACTCCTTAAAAATGGTGTTTACTGAAAAAAACTAGTTTTCAAAGGAGATGGAAAAAGAAGTACAATCCGGTTCAAAAAATTTTGAAATATATATATTTAGAATCTATAGACAAAATGTCACAAATCACTAGTTTGCATGATCTTCAAATTCCTCACGGGTTAGCCACTATAGGTACCCGAAAGTGAAATCAGTTCAGTGTCCAGTTTGGCCAAAAAATGTAAACCAGTATTGTGGGATCACCCAATAACATTATGCATCATAAGAGTTAGAATTTTAAATACCAAAATATTAAGATTTATTTTTTATAATATGATTCATTTGATATGTTTATTAGGGATAAGGTATTGAAAATGGGATGCAATGAACTAAATTTATGTATGGTGGAGATGTTGTTTGGATGAAATGAGGGGTAACACCCTAGTTTTCTTAATTGTAGCTAGTTATTTTCTCTAAGATGAGGGCTCTATTAACAGTCTCTTACATGTCATTTTTCCCAAGTGAATACCTAATAAAAGATTCATAATAAGTCCCTATGTAATAAAACTATGACTCTATAACTAAATTATCCCTAGAAACATAATATTTAATGAAGCCTCAAATAGTCTCACAAAACCTTAAGGAAAACATGGGAATATTTTTATAGGATTCTATCCTTCTTTTCATGAGTTTCAGTTGTGCCTTTCTTGGGTTTAGATGTTCTCCATTTTTTCTTAGAAATAAAAACCTTAGATGGGGAAAATTGTATATTAATTATCATGAATGATTTTTATCCCACTAAGAATCCTCCTTATATAAGTTTTTGAAAAATAATATTCCAACCCCCATTCATACTTGGTGTTGAATACACAAGGTTAAAAGTTTTCCATGCAATTATGTACATTTTTCCTATAATGATAAAACAAAAAATTCAATATGATATAATATTTAGTAAGTCCAAGTAAAATTCTTTAAGAATATAAAATTATAGGAATAGGGATGCAATTTCCCCAATTTTAACTATTTAAACTATGTGCAACCATTCATACACTCAAGTTTTTTGACATTCAAAAATGTTAAATGCCTTAATAATAGTGCCAAAATGACTAGGTTATGGAATTATATTATCCAAAAACATTATGAATTAGTAATATGATTCCTCTCTTGAAAAGATATTTTTCAATCTTCCCATGCTGTTAGAATTACCAATTTTAATATTTGTAAGATACAAAAAATGGAAAATGAGATGTTATAACAAAAGGCCTATTTATTTTCCATGTGTAGATAGGTGGGATGTTATTTTAATCCCATCTTGAAGGATAAAATAAAACAATTATACCCTAACAAGCTCATGAATAAAAGGAGAGAAACAAAGAGAGAAGGAAAATGATAAATAGAAATATAATAAGTCTATAAACTACAAGATCAAATATTACTGAATTATCCATTATGAATATAACACTTACAAATTATATGAGTATCTCTTTTAGCTAGAAACATAGTATAACATATATAAGAGTCTATGGAAAACATAAATAGCATGAACATGTTTGTAAATGTAAACACAATAATGAAAATAATTAACAAAAAGCTACATGTCGATAATAACCCATTCCATTAAAAAAATCATTAAGTTTAAGTAAATTATATTTATTGAAAATATGATCCAAAATACAACACATACTTATAGATTATATAAGTTTTATGTTAAAATTTCTACAAGTTCTACACCACCATTTTAAAGGAAACTTTATAATATATATAATTGCTACATAACTTGCATGAGAAAAATATATGCAAAATAAGTATTTAGAATCCAAAATATAAATTAATAACAAATAATACCATAATATAACACCAAATCTATGCTAAAAAAACCTAGCCTTCCAAAGAAATCACATAGTCCACATATTATCTCATGAAAAAGATTATAATACACTCATACAGTCTCCATGAAAATAATATGAAACATGAAGAAATTTATTGACACTTCCCATGTCAATAAAATAATTAGAATCATATATCCATGGATCCCAATTAACGATACAATATACGAAACCTAAATAATATTCTCAATCCTACCTCTAACCTATTGAAAGAATATCAATGCACTGAGAGGGGGGTAAATTAGTGTATACAAAATTTAACCAACTTAAAACAACAAACAAAATTTTACATCACACAAAACATTACACACAAAGAAGACACTATACGTGGAAATCCCTAGATGGGAAAAACCATTGTGAGAGAAGTTGCTTGAGTATATTGATCAAATCAAAGCTCACAATAAACTTATTACATATGTTTTGTAACCACCCACTTAATGATACATTAACATCCAAGGAAATTTTTTGAGGCGCCAACCTCCTAGTACACTACACATCTAAGACAATGTTGGGTATGTGCAGGATCATGATGGGGCAAAAAGTGGTGATATGATGGGTACATGTGTAGGGTATGTGGCTAATGACATTTTTTTCTTACCCAAAATTGATGAAACAAAAAGGGTTTTTAAAGGATATTCTTTGCTTTCCATCGATATAAATTATGATTTACTTTGAATTTAATAAATAATTATTATTCATTTTCTATTTGAATTATGATTAAAGTCCTGATTGATAGTCTAATTGAAAAAAATCTATAGCTTTCAAATGGTATCACATTTTTTGAATCTGAAAGATGAATCACATTCTATACTTCACATACTATAGGATTAAAAAAAAATGAATTTCATGAAGTTTTGACCAAGTTAAGGTGGTCATACATATGAGTTTTTATATTTTCTAAAAGTTGTAATAAAAAATTCAGAATTAATTATTTACTTGGAAAAAAATTACAAAAAAATATGCATCACATCGGGACATGAGTCCTCTACTTATATCTAAAACATTATAAAAAATATTATCATTTTATTGTGATTAGGGTGGTCAGAAAGACACCTACCTCTTATTTTTTCCTTGAAATTTAAGTACTACTACATTGAAATTTTGAATTTTCACCAAATAGATTTTTTATAAAAAATAAGCCAAGTAGTTTAGAAACTATATTTAATTTTCTAAAAATTCTATTGTTACATATTTTTAAAATAATATTAGATAATTTATTCAAATTTTTACATCAAGTTGCCTAACTCTTATTTTTTTGAAATTTTCACCACTTAAGGGTCTATTTTTTCCATGCTGATCCTGCACATACCGTATTTTGAGGAACCAACCTCCTAGTACACTTAACATCTAAGACAATGTTTTGATGCACCAACCTCTTAGTACACTACATACCTAACTAAGCACCAACTCAATATTTCTAAGGAACTAACCTCTATAACATTAGAACTTCATATATACAAATACTGGTCCTTCTTCAACCTGAGAATGCACCTTTTCATTTCATTAATCTACACTGTTTCCTCTGCACTACACTTCTATCTATTCACATTTCCCTTAAACATCACATTGGTAGTTTTTCATATATCACTAGACGTAAATTTTTACTGACTTGAAAGAAATTCAATAGAACAATCTATGTGTATTTGAATAATGCTTCACTAATATCTCCATACTACACATGCAATGGTTGTAGTCCTATTTTTAGAAAACACACATGTAAACACTAACATTAACAATATTTTTTTCCATAGTTACCCATTTAACCTAAAATTGCATCAATAGCCTTTGAAATGATCAAATTTATGATTTGTGAGAAAAATGTTTATATCAACTTTCATTCTACAACTACCCACCTCATTTTGTCTTTTGGAAATAATCATTTTCCACCTTAGATAATGATCATTGATTTTGTCTTTACTGCAGATAATGTACATGTGTCATCATCATATGTGGAACATGTGTCGTCACTTATTCACCGATGTGTTTGCATTTCCAGTTTTGTCCATCGGCCTTACCCTTTACCTTCTACCATTTTTTTAAAATCCTTCACATCTCTGGTTTCAACCATTAGCCTTACCCTTTACCCTCTATGGACACTGAAAAAATAACCCTTCTAATTTTTTTTGTCTTGTTTGGGTCCTCCTTGTAATTTTGGCTTAATTGTTCCTTGATTTAATGTTGCAATGTTGATAACACATTCACATTAGGTCTTGGGCCCTTGTGAACTAAAAAAGAACTCAAGTGGTACCTTACTTAAGTGTTGTAAAGTGTTGTAACAAAATTTCACACTTTTCTAGGGTCTTGTTTTTCTATTTCACCTAAATAACCTATTTTTGTCTTTTACCAAGCATTATTTCAAAGTGTTGTAACAAAATTTCACACTTTTCTAGGTTTGTCATTAATAATTGGACCTTCTTATGCTTTAATTGGCCCTATTTTACATCTACATGCATTAATTATGTGTATTTTTGAAAATAAACTTGATAAAAATCATTTAAAACACTTAAATCCCAAAACCAACTTCAAATGCCTAAGGTGGGACCCATTCACCATTTTGGGCGAATAAGTCCCCTTAGGTGGAACCTATTTTCCTAGAGTGGTAAATGAGTCCCCTTTGGCACAAAATTCAAAATTAATTTAAATTTCTAGTGAGTTTTCATTTTCTAAGATCTAAGGTCGACCTATGATGTATTTTTGGCAATTATTGCATAATTGTGTATAGATATAAGCTTCTTTCACTTATTTCACCCACAATCAATCTAACAAGAAATCATGTGATCTAGCATTCAAGCACTTTGGAGCCATCACTCACATGTTTGTAGCATTCTACTTCAAGGGTTTGGTGAGTTGTAGCATTTCCTTTTGTTCATTCATCATTCTCTTTCCATATTTCATTTCATTTGAAGGGTTTAATTACCAGTAAGGGGTTTGACCAAGGAAAGCCCCTATTTTCTAACCACACAAGAATTTTTCCCTCTCTTTGCATGTGATTTGTAGGTTTAGGTTGTATATTTATCAAAAAGAAAGATTGGAAAAGTTTTCATCAAATTGTGAAAGTGATTCAAAGGTGTCAAAGTCCTAAGAGAAGCTTGGAGAAGATCTATAGGCTGAATTATGCATTTTTGGACTCGAAAACCTGTCAAGAGCAGAAGAGAAAATTGGAGGCTACATTTTCCTATTTTGAATTTCCAAAAATCTAGAGGTGGAATGATTCACAACTACTTGTGAATGAGTCCCATTGCCTAAGCCTAAATAGGAATTTTTCAGATTTGAGTACCCTTTTTCCTGAAACCTGTTCTGACACATTTTCTAGAGAACTGAACTAACTCACCCAACTTGGAATATGAGTCCTAGTTGGCATAAATAGTGAATTTTCTAGGATTCCAAAGCTCCATTCCATCTCCAACAAGTTTCCAGGTGCACATTTCCAGTTTCATAACTTTCTACTTGCATTCTTAAATCATTTAGTGTTAGTTTGCATATCACATTGTGTTTTCAAACATCTTGCATTTTCCAAGTTTTGCATTAGTGGTAAAACCCTTTTCTTAGCTTTTAGCCTTTAGTAAAATCCACTTTGACATATTTCAATCTCCTTTGCATTGAAATCTCAAGGGTTTGTTCTTGAATGTGAGCATTGTGAAATCAGATCCCTCTTCCTTCATTCCACTTTTGTGTGAACAAGAAAATTGTGCATTCCATTTACATTATCCATATTTCAATGAACCTGAATTTTGAACATCATAATTCTACTTTGGAGTGCATTTACATCCTAAATTTAGCTTGCATTAACATTGCATTCCATTTTGCATTAGTGAAATTGCATTCTAGGGTTTCAAAGTTTGCATTAGTGAAAAGCTCATTTAGCTTGCATTCTTGCACTTCATTTCATTAAAATCAATAAAATTCTGCATTTTCATTTCATAATTGCATCATAAAACTTAAAAAGAATAAATTTCATTTCAGAAATTTTGATTTTTTTTAAAAACATCAGTACCAGGACTCATTCCCCACCTTGGGAAAATCAGTCCCTTTTCACATTTTGCACACCATGTTCTAGAATTTAATCTTTCTTTTATGAGTTCTTGTTTAATATTGTTATCTCTCTGTTTCAGCTTGAAATTTTTTTGATTCATTCAATTCTTTGCATATAGTTTAATTTCATCCATCTTTTTCATTTCTTAAAATCAAAATTTCATTGTTTCATAGTTTAGAATCTAAAAATTACATCATGGATATGTGTCTTCATAAGATTTGGATATCATTTAAATCTTTGTAGATATGTCCAGTTGTTCCTTTGGAAATTATCTTAATGACATTGAACTCAGTCATGCTCCTTCAACTCCTCATGCATGTCCTCCTCATGATGCTGACATCATTGGAGAAGATGATGACAACATGAATAAGTTCCTAAATGATTGTCTTGACAACCTTGAAGCTAATGCATCCTTCTATCCATCCATGAAACAACAAGATCTTCCTACAATATCACCTCCTGAGATGTTTAGTTACTTACATACTGAAACAAAAGTTAAACCTAAGTTTCCTATAACAGGTGAATCTAGTTCCTCTAGAAAAGAAAGAACTCAACCATTTTATGATAATACACTAACCAACACTCCCATCAACCTTGAACAGACATATGGAAAATGTTTCACAATCTTGCAAAAACAAGGATGTGACACAACAAGTGAACATGAAATTTATCAACTTATAGAACAAATACCAAATGATGAAAACATAAAGGGGATAGTCTATCAAGATCCCCATCATAACAACAAGCCTCCTAGAGAATATATAAGGATTTGTGATGATGGTATGATGATCTTTGATTCTCCCCCTACCTAAATATCCTTATTCCTCAAGAGAAACCCTTGAATGATAATAATGACAAGGATGACAGGATCACTTTGGGTCCTCTTCCTTCAATTAGAGAAAAGGGTGAATCTAGTAAACACAAGAGGCCTTACAAGTTACAAAAATTAAAGTTTCCTTTCTATCCACCACTTGAAAGTGAAAGGAAATTACAAATAGTTCTAAACAAAGAACTAAAGTTTCCTTTCTATCCTAAAGATGCCAAAGTTCCACATTTTGCATATCATTGAGTTATTGGGAATAGTAGTGATGAGTGTCATATGTTGAAAGAAATATTGAGCAAGTATCACTTTGATGGCAATAATTGCTATCCAGTGATCCCATGAAATACTCTCCTATTCCTTGCCATGCGATAGTTGTAGAACATTCTCTTATCAATATTACATGACCTTTCCCATCACCTATCTTGGCTCATTCTTGTTTCGCACTCAGTTGGGGCAAGCAATTGTAAGCCTTGTTCTAGTAATGCATTTTTCGTTGTCCCTTTGGTTCATCATCTACCTTCCGCTTATACAAACTAAGATTGGGAGGTGGATGACTTTCTCATAGGTTGAATTTCATTTTCCTTACTAGTATTTTGCATTTTATTTTTCTTTTTTGTGATTGCATGTGTGTAATGTGATCCCCCATGATGTTTTGTTTGATGTTCTCTCTCTTTGTGACATTCCTTTATTTATACCTTCATTATTCTCTATTTCACGCATCTCTTTCACCTTGTTACCTTTTTATTTTTGTTTTTTTCTCCTTTGGGGAATGACGTAAGGCATCAAGACATGAATCATGTCTCCTTCATGTTGACCCAAAATGCTTTCTTTTTCTTTGCCTTTTCTTTTGTCATTTTCTTATTTTTTTCCTTTTGGGGATGATGCAAGGAATTAAGACATTAATGTCTCCTTCATTTTGACCCAAAATATTTTCCTTTTCCTTTCACCTTTTCTTTTTCATTTGTCTTGTTTTTTCCTTTAGTTATGGCACAAGGCTTTGAGACACCCTATGTCTCTTCCATGTTGACCCAAATTTTTTCTATTTATTTTCAATCTCTTTCTGTCATTCTTCCAGTTCTATGTATTTGGGGGATGATGAAAGTTTCAAGCTCCTTACAAAACATTGTAGCAAAGAACATATTGACTCCAATCCATAGATCATTTATTATGTGTTTGGTGTTTTGATTTTTGGGGAAACCAAGGCTCTTTATTTTTCTTTTACATGACACAACTTTACTCAGAAACGTATAACTTGGCATAGGGATTTCCAAGTTGGATCTCATTTCTTCTTCTTCTTTTTTTGCATTATTCATTTGCTACTTTAAATTAATTACTCACAACATGGTGTTTGGAAATTCCTTTAAAGTGGGGGCATACATTGGCATTATTCTTTTTCATTTTTCCTTTTCTTGGTTCTTAGTGTATCCTTCTTACTTCATACGATGCATTTTTCACTTTGTGGATGACAGTATGTATGATGTCCTTCATGAGAGTGATCTATCTTATCATATTTCATTCCTCTTGGTGGCTTGATGCAACACACCACATCCCCTAAGTTGTGAATCTTCTATTCTTTGATCAATCATCTCTTGGAGATATTAGGCACAATGTTCCCAAAGTTAAAGACCTTGCATGAACTAAGAAAGAATCCTTTGAACATACTTTGCATGTTGCATTTTGCATTTGTTATATGGTTACCTTGCATAACACAACTTTCATGCCTATAGCACCATCACATTTGTTCATGAGATCCAAGCACACAAAGTTTTTCTTGTCTCGTGAAGCTCTAAAGACCATTTTTCTTTTTGTACTACCTTGTTAAAGTTATCAGGAGGTATAATTTTGGTATGGTTGAGCGAGAAGCCCATTTCAAGGCATGAATTTCCCTATAGCCACCTATGTGTGTGTGAGTGCATACCAGCCATGAGTGTATGTTTCTCACCTTTTAGTCCTTCTCACTCCACGTACAACCATGAGTTCCATCACCTCAGAGTGAGTATGCATTTTCCAGACAAACAACCTAGATTTTATCCACATTGTGTTGGACAAACGGTCGAAGCTTGATCCAATTCTTTATTTTTATTTTCTTTTTCTCTCTTTCATCTTTGGCATTATATGCTTGTGCCTTGTCATTGTTCTTGATATCATTTTCATGTGTGTTCCCTTGTGCTTAAGTTGGTTTGTCATTATATCTTGATCTTGGGAGCTTGATCACCCCTCTTGATCATTGTTGTCCCATTTTGCTATTATTGGTTCATGGGAACCCATATTGATGGGCATTGGTATAATTTATTGTGAGTTTGAAGCAGGTTCATCCTCTCACTAAATTGGGGGATAAATGTGAATACCAAAAAATTAACCCTTCTACTTTTTCTATCTCGTTTGGGTCCTCCTTCTGATTTTGGCTTAATTGTGCCTTGATTTAATGTTGCAAACATATTCACATTAGGTTTTGGGCCCTTATGAACCAAAAAAAGAACTCAATTTGTACCTTACTTAAGTGTTTTAAAGTGTTGTTACACACTTTCACACTTTTCTAGGGTCTTGTTATTGTATTTCACCTAAATAACTTGTTCTCATCTTTTACCAAGCCTTATTTCAAATTGTTGTAAAGTGTTGTAACAAAATTTTACACTTTTCTAGGTTTTTCATTAATAATTGGACCTTCTTATGCTTTAATTGGCCCTATTTTACATCTACAAGCCTTATGTGTATTTTTGAGAACAAACCCAATAAACATCATCTAAAACACTTAAATCCCAAAACCCATTTCAAATGCCTAAGGTGGGACCCATTTTCCATTTTGGGCGAATGAGTCCCCTTAGGTGGGACCCATTTTCCCAGAGTGGCGAATGAGTTCCCTTTGGCACAAAATTCAAAATTAATTCAAATTTTTGGTGGGTTTTCATTTTCTAAGATCTAA
Source organism: Sequoia sempervirens (assembly GCA_007258455.2). Classification (NCBI taxonomy): domain Eukaryota; kingdom Viridiplantae; phylum Streptophyta; class Pinopsida; order Cupressales; family Cupressaceae; genus Sequoia; species Sequoia sempervirens. The sequence continues at coordinate 26,724,177 of VDFB02105785.1, forward strand.
GGTCGGCCTGTGATGCTGTATTTTTAGTAATTATTGCATAATTGGGTATAAATGTAATCTTCTTTCACTCATTTTACCCCCCATCAATGTAAAAAGAAATCAAGTGATCTAGCATTCAAGCATTTTGTTTACAAGAGCATTAGAGCACTTTGGAGCCATCATTCACATGTTTGTAGCATTCTACTTCAAGGGTTTGGTGAGTTGTAACATTTCCTTTTGTTCATTCATCATTATCTTTCGATATTTCATTTCATTTCTAGGGTTTAATTACCAACAAGGGGTTTGACCAAGGAAAACCCTTATTCACTAACCCCACAAGAATTTTTCCCTCTCTTTGCATGTGATTTGTAGGTTTAGGTTGCAGATTTATCAAAGAGAAAGATTGGAAAAAGTTGTCATTAAATTTTCAAAGTGATAAAAATGTGTCAAAGTCATAAGAGAAGCTTTGAGAAGATCTATAGGATGAGTTATGTAGTTTCAGACCTGGAAACCTATCAGGAGTAGAAGAGCAGACTAGAGGCTATAGTTTCTTGTTTTGAATTTCTAGAAATCCAGAGGTGGAATGATTCACCACTATTGGAAAATGAGTCCTACTACCCATTCCTAGAAAATAATTTTGCAGATCTAAGTACCCTTTTGCTTGAAACCTATTTTGACACATTTTCTAGAAAATTGGACTAAGTCACCCAGCTTGGCATATGAGTCATAGTTGGCATCAACAATGAATTTATCAGGATTCCAAAGCTCCATTCCATCTCCAATAAGTTTTTATGTGCATATTTCTAGTTTCATATAACTTTCTATTACATTTTACTTGCATTCTTAGGTCACTTAGTGTTAATTTTCATATCACACTGTGTTTTCAAACATCTTGCATTTTCCAAGTATTTCATTAGTGTTAAACCCTTTTATTAGCTTTCAGCCTTTAGGACAACCCCCTTTGACAGATTTCAATCTCCTTTGCATTTAAATATCAAGGGTTTGTTCTTGAATGTGAGTATTGTGAAATCGGATCCCTCTACCTTCATTCCTATTTGGTGTGAACAAGAAAGTTGTGCATTCCATTTCCATTATCTACACCTTCTATCATCCATTTACCTTAAGTCACAAGCCATTCCTCTAATCTCCAAAAAATTGAATAATCCTTGAAGTCATTGGATGTCAATGTTTTCTCTTATCACTTACCTTTTTCCTACCTTTTGATAAAGAATTAAGCCATCCTTTAGATCCGTAATCGCCAAAAAATCCATGATTTTCCAAAATCTTGATTCATTAGTCATCGAGCTTCAAAATTACCATTTACCTCTTTCCTCATTAGGTGTCAGTCTTCTTGCTAACCATTTACCTCTTTCCTAACTTCTTAATAAATCATTAAGCCATCCATTTGAGCTGCAAACCCTAAAGCCTTTTAGGTATCAACATTCGGGTTTCGTTCATACTCCTTAAATTTTATGATATAAGGAATAAGCCTTCATATCGATCTCTGACATCTGGAAAAGTAATGCATAATGATTCTTACCGAAGTTCGACGCTTGACACCTTTCCAACTTCCCACATTCTATCTTCTTTCCTTTTTGCATTTAGTATGAGGTATGACCAAAGTTTGAAGTATGACATCCTATAGTATAGAGTAATCCTTAAGGTTGAAGTTTGAACCCCAATTGGACTTTACTCAAAATGATTATCTCCTTCCATCTATAGAAATCATTATAAGGAAAGCTCGAATCCCAAAGTCTAAAACTTGATCAACCTCCACTCTAACAATCTAATTATTTTCTTTCTTCTTGCAAGTGGTATAAGGTAAGCCTGATCCCTGAAGTTCAAAATTTGGTAACTATTCATGACTTGTAGTGCAACTTCAAACAATCTTTCTGAGCTAATCCATGATCATCAACGATCATCATGAATACCATTTCAAATCAATGATAATGACGTAACACTTCTGAAAATGGCAACACTTTGGAAACCTTTGAAACTTTGAATATGAATTACAACACTATTCATCCAAAATTACATAATGCTCCCTCTATCTATAACAACACTCCATCATCTTCCTTGCATACTACATACCAATTTTCACTACTATCATTTTCTTTATTCTTCCCCTTTGAGATAAATTACAAAGGAAGTAACATAAGAACACCCCCTGAGGACTAGCATCTTATAGAGTAACTATAGAACTAGGGTTAAAGATGTATTTTAATATTCTCCTCCTAGATAAATAAATTATAATTCATGTAGAAATAGGAGAAGCAAGAACTCCTAATTTTTTCTTGAGCTGTTCAAATGGCTCATTTGGAAGGGGTTTTGTGAAAATATCCACCAACTAATATTTTGTAGTAACATATATTCTAATTTGAATTCTTGTGTAGTAAATTTTTCCTTGAGAAAATGATATTTAATAGATATTTTCTTGTCTCTAAAACACATAATAGGTGAAACGAAGTATTTTGGGACCTACTTTCTTTCTATCGCTTCTAGGGTTTTTCATCTAAAAGGAGAAAGATGGGTCCAAAAATGCACAATGTTTCACTCAAGATTAATGTAAGGATGGATGGGATATTGATGTGAAGTGTGTGTATACATGTTTGAATGCTTACAAATGCAAATAAATGAATGTAAACTAACCTAATGCAAGATGTTGGAAAACACAATGTTGATTGCAAATATGAACTAGAAACCTAAACAAATGATTTTTTTTGGGATGAAACTGAATAGAGTGCACCTAGAGGTAGATTACTATCACTAGAAGGTTTTGGAAGGTTCCAAAAGTCATTGTTAATGGAAACTAGGACTTATTTTCCATGCATGGTGAATTAGTCATTCTTCTGATGTAAACTCTTGGAAACCTGTTTCTAACTGTTGGTAGTTGAATTTTGAAAAAATCACTTCTCAGGCCTACAAATGGGACTCATTCACCATGGGTGGAAAATTTTTGCACCTACAGGAATCTACAAATTCAGGAGTTAAATTTTTGGATCTAGATCCACACTTCTGCTCTCTACAAGTGTCCACTTCTAAAGTTGTTGGATTTGGGTTTGAAAATGACTTTTTGTTGGTATTTTGACTTGAATGACTTTGAAACTTGATCTTCAATGATTTCCAAGCATCCAAGAGTCTTAAATCTACACACAAACAAGAAAAAAGAGAGATATGTTGAATGTTAGGGCATGGGGGTTTGCCTTGGTCAAACCCTGTTTAGGTAGTTAAACCAAAATGATGAAAGAATGCAATGAAACATGCAATAATGTAATGGATTATGTTTCCATTAGATTGATCTTGAAATTATATAGCATAACATGTAAAATATTCCCCTGAATGTCCTTAGAAGCTTTCCTATTTATACACACATGTTCCTTAGTATCCTGTTAATACCTCATCACAAGCCAACATGAAGCAAAATTAAACTCAAATTTCACTCTATTTCCTTCTCAAAGGTCAAAATGGGGCCAAATGGGACTCATTCACCACACATGGTGAATGGGTCCCACCTAGATGGGATTAATTCACCATGCATGGCGAATAGCTCCCATAGGGGCTATTTTGACAACTCAGATGCCAAGGAATAAGGAAATAAGGTCTAAAATGCAACCTTGTGGAGTGTTTGATCAAATTAAGCCTCAAGATGCAGAATATGGATTAATATGGGACTATTAGTGATGATGTAAATGTAAAATAGGGCTTGGGACACATAAATAAATGTGAAAGTGTGATTAAATACACTTTACAACACTAAAATGAGGTCCACATAGCTTAGGAGGGCACAAAAACTAATGTGAATGTGCAAGACACATTACAACACTAGTTTATCATTAAGTTTAAGTTAGGAACCTTCTAGATTGATGTAATAGTGTTATTAAACACATTTTGTAATGTTATATTAGGGAGAAATAGGTTTGTTAATTCTAGAAAAGCGTGAAAGCATCTTACAACACTTTACAACACCTTTACAAGACATCATTAAAAGCATGTTATTCAATTTGCAAGGGTTCGAGACCTAGAGTGGATGCATAAAATGCCTCACAACACTAGATTAATGCCTCATTAAGTCCATTTTATAATGACATCATCCCATGTCAATAAAAGGTTCCTTTTTCCTATGACACATTTAACCCTCACTTTAGTGAGAGGATGAACTTGCTTCAAACTCACAGTAAAGTAGCCATTCAAGAGAGATACTCATACACAGATGCAAATGAAAAAGAATGAAAAAGATCGAAGAGGTGTTCAAGCCCCCAGGATCCAAGATCCTAAGTCAAACCATAAAGATACAAAATCATGCAATGGAAAGAACTAAGAGGAATGAAAGTGAGGTGGATTAAGCTTTGATCATTTGTCCAACTAGTTGTGGATTAGATCTAGGCTGATTGTTTGAAAAAGAGAATGTGTGCTCACTTTGGGCTGATACAACACATGATATTTTGTTGGGTGAGTAGGCCCAAATGTACTCACTCTGGGCCCACATAACTAGTTGTCTACAAGGTGAGAAAGCCCAAAAAAAGGTAAGATACATATGCTAGTTGGTATGCATTCACAAATACAAAAGTGGCTAATGGGAAAAGTCATGCTGCTAGGTGGGCTTCCCACTCAACCATATTAAAGTTACACCCATTGATAACTTTAACAAGGAACCAGAAGAAAAATGTTCATGAACAAAAAGACAAAGGTATGACAGTCATGCAAGCTACGTTATGCAAGGTGGTAAAAAGGAAAAAAATGTAAAATGTGAAAAGTGTAAAATATAAAGGATGTTCAAAGGACTCTTGTTTAGTTCATGCAAGGTAAATCACTTTGGGAACAACATGTCTAATGTCTCCAAGGGAGGACCAATCAAAGAATAGTATATTCACAACTTAGGGGTTGCAGTGCATCGCATCAGGCCACCAAGAGGAATGTAATATGCTAAGATAGATCACACTTATGAAGGAAATCACACCCAGTGTCATCCTCAAAGTGACAAACACATCATATAAATGACAAGGCTACACTAGGAACCAAGAATGCAAATAAATTATGGTATTGTATAGCCCCCACTTTAAATGAATTGCTACACATTGTTTTGTGAAAAATTACTTTAAAGTAGAGAAGGAAAGAAATTGCAAAAAGAAAAAAAATACATGAGATCCAACCTAGAAAGCCCTATGACAAGTCGTATGTTTTGAAGTTAGGCTACATCATGAAGAAAGAGAGTATGTCACAAGCAATTCAATCTTAAGAAATTTCATCCACATCTCAAGCTTGCTCTTATACATCCATGAAAGGTTAATGATTAGTCAAAAGAGACAATGTCAAGTGACATATGATGACAAGGCTACGGAATCCCTTGCCCCCATTGAGTGCAAGACAAATGTGAGCCAAAATTGTTGATGAGATGCATCTTAGAGTGAAAATCAATGGAAATTAGAGGAACTAGGTGGCCCCACATAGGGAAGCATACCAAAATCCCAAAAAATGTTGGATTTTACTAAAAGCATTGCATTCATTAGTGGGATGTCCATGAAATCAATGATATGCACATAATGAGGTTTTTTCATAACATTTATTCTAAGTCCTAGGAGGGAGAGTGATCAAGTTATGGTGGAGAAGTTTTGAAAAGATAACTTCTTGATCAAGAGGAAAAGGTGGTTGTGTGATTGGTGTGAAAGATACATCTTGCTTAGTTGTCATACCTACACAAGACTCTATAGATTGCGAGATTTTGTCTTCTTCATCATAAGAGGATACAAAATATAACAAATTCAAATCATGAACATTTTGCGCGATGATATTGACTATAAGCACAGGTGTAGTTGTAGGTGTTTGTTGTATGTTTGGTAAAGGATGATTTGCAAAACCAGTAGCTACTAAGGAGAATTTAGGAGTGTGTTATGTGGGGTTCTTGATGTTGAGTGAGGGCTTGGTGATCTTGATCATACAACAATAGCCAAGACCATGAGTCATTTGTTGCGTGTTAATCTCTATAGGGTTGCAGATACCTTGTTCCTAAGCACCACATCCTTTTCCACTATATACTTGTTGTTTAATGAGTTCATAACCTTTTCCATAAAGCTTATTCATTGCTTTGGAATTAGGTGGTTATTCATTATTGTGTTCATCAAGGGTTATTGTGGAGTTTTATTTGTTGGCTAAAGTGTTTGAGGTGGATGCTTTTAAAGGGTTATCTGAGTTTTGTGTTGGCATGATGGTTTTTTGTTCTTGTGTCCCATCTTTCTTTTGTGTGACTATGTATTCACCCATAAATGATGGTGTGAAGTCTAAGTATCCCCAATCATCACCGAATAATTTAGATGGTGATCTCTCATCATTGTGTTCAATTTTAAGAGGATCTATGTTGGATGTTGCAATCAATGTTTTCAAAGGACTTGTAGCTCCTTTTTCAAGGTGCAAGCAAATTTCAGGCTCGAGATTTGTGTTAACTTGATAAATGTTATTGTTATAGACATATTTCATTATATGATGAAGGTTTGAAGGCACTGCATTCATCTCATGAATCCATGGTTTGCCTAAAAGAAGATTGTACAAAAGATCATAGGGCATGACATGAATAGTATTTTTCAAAGTAACCTTGCCCCAACCGTAATAGGAAAAGTGGTTACACCAAGTGATTTATTTGTTGTATTATCAAATCCTCAAATATAGACAGAATTAGGTATTATTTGTGATCTTTCAACATGTAATCGATCAAGGAGACTCACACTACACACATTAAGGGCACAACCATTATATAAGAGAGTGTGTTTGATACCTTTTCCATTCAATCAAGAAATTATCATCAAGGAATCATGTTGTTTACATAACTCCAAAGGAGGGAGCTCATGTTGATGGAAGGTAATCTAAAGATTCTTTTTGTGGATGAGAGTTTCCACATCATTCAGAGTTGTACCAGGAGGAATTGTGATTTTTTTTAAGGATGTTTGAAGAATGTTGTAATTTGGTGAGTTTTGAAGTAAATCCCAAAGGGAAATCTTTGTAGGAGTATTCTTTAATTGTTGAACAAGATTGTACTCCTTTATGTGTGGCATGTAACAAGGAGCACTAGGTGGATTGGGTAAAGTTAAAGAGGGTGGGATTGGTTATGGTTGTTGTTGGATTATTTCAATTATTATATGTATGCGAAATGGTATTATAACTCAATTGCTACGATACATTAGTTTGAGGTGGGCGGAGGGTGTAGCGAGGTTTATTGGAAGGATGAAGGGGATGCAAAGGTGGGTAAAGTGTGTAGTGAGGTTTATTGGAAGGATGAGGTTTATGTGAGGGTGGGTAAAGGGTGTGGTGAGGTTGAATATTGTTAACATCCTGTAACAAGTGAGATTTTTCATTATCTTTGAAGGGGATACTATCTTTGTCTTGGTCATAATATCCTCCCTAGAAGGAGAATTCTTAGGAGAACAACAAACCAAATGTTCATGACAATTAAGGTTTGATTCATCCAAAATAACTTCATCACCACTAAGGGAGTTATTAATGGTTGAATGTGTTTGATTACTGATAGTGGGGAGATTAGGGGAAGATTGTATTTGATTGTTGGTTGTTTCTAAGGTCACATTCTCATGTTCCACATTATCTATCCTATTAGGAGAGCTTGTAAAGTGTTAATCAAAGTTTGAGGTTTGTGAGGTAGCTTCATCACATGTGGGAGAGGTATCAAGAGAAGGACCATAATGATTGTCAAATAGATTTACCCAGATGGGAGGAGCATTAGAGAAGGGAGGATCAAGGATTTCATGATTTGTAATAAGGATATCTTCTAACACCAACCTATCCTCTTTTCATCGAGGAGGGATATTAGGATATGGGAAATTTTGATTGTCATGATCATGGAGACTTGGTAAGGTGATGTTTAGGAATGTGTTTATGATCTCATGTCCTTTTTGTCTAGCATTGCCCAAAGGGGAATAAGGAAGTGGACAATCAAGACCCTGAAGGCTTGTGACTTCTTGCACTAATATACCTTTGTCACTAATAGGAGAGGCATTGGGAGAAGAGAAAGTATTATTGTTTTGATTGTCTACACTACCATCCACACCAATGGGAAATTTAAGATTAAGGATTGTACCAATGGTTTGATCATGTTGCTTAAAGTCCTCATTTTGGTAATCAAAAGTGAACTCATAAGAGGAAATGTTACACTTATACAATCCAATATTAACGAAATAAAAACCACATATCTTGAAAGAAAACATGCTATGATAAAAAGGAAACAATGCAATGACTTAAAAGGAAATGCAAATTTTCAGTTTTTTACTTAAGAAAATTTTCTATTTACACAATACAACTTTCTGAAAATGAAATGTTGTGAATGCAAAAGTGAAACTAAACAATGCATGAAATGAGATAATTTAAGTGAGATCTACTGAAATGCATGTTGCATAAATGCAACTAACTGATATATATAAGTTAAGGCACCAAACAAAGCCTAAAAAAAAATTTGTAAGTTTTATAAAATGTTGTTTCAAGGGTCAAAAGGGGCTGATTCGCCCAGAGTGGTGAATGAGTCCCAGTATGAAATTTTTTCAAAATTTTCATAAATTTGTGACTGATTTTTATGAATTATAAGTGCTAAGATGCAAAGCTAAGTGAAAATTTAGAAATTTAGAACTTTTCAATGATTAAAGATGCAATAATGCTACCTATTATGCACTTTTACTCATGCAAAAATGAAACCCTAGAATGCAAGCTAATTAATGAAAAATGCAATGCAAGCAACTCTGGTATGATTAATCGACTCTAAAGTTAGAAAAGAGGGGATTCAAATGAAAGGTTCACCAAAATGAAATGAAGGATTTTGGGACCTACTTTCTTTCTATCGCTTCTAGGGTTTTTCACCTAAAAGGAGAAAGATGGGTCAAAAAATGCACAATGTTTCACTCAAGATTAATGTAAGGATGTATGGGATATTGATGTGAAGTTTGTGTAGATGTGTTCAAATTCTTACAAATGAAAATAAATGAATGTAAACTAACCTAATGCAAGATTCTGGAAAACACAATGTTGATTGCAAATATGAACTAGGTAACAAATGAAAATGAAAATTGATGAAACCAAACAAAGTGCACCTAGAGGAAAATTACTATTGTTTGAAGGTTTTGGAAGGTTCCAAAAGTCACTGTTAATGGCCACTAGGACTGATTCACCATGCATGGAGAATTAGTCCCGCTTCTGATGAAAAGTCTTGGAAACTTGTTTTTGATTGTTGGAAGCTGAATTCTGACAAAATCCCTTTTTAGGCCTAACGATGGGAATCATTTGCCATAGGTGGTGAATTATTCCACCTATAGGAATTTGTAAATTTAGGAGTTAATTATGTGGAGCTAGATCTGCACTTCTACTCTCTATAGGTGTCTACTTCTGAAATTGTCAGATTCGGGTCTGAAAATGACTTTTTTTTTGTATTTTGACTTGAATGATGAAGGGATGAATTGAATGACTTTGAAACTTGATTTTCAATGATTTAAAAGCATCCAAGAGTCCTAAATATGCATACAAACAAGAAAAAAGAGAGATATATTGAATGTTAGGGGATGAGGTTTTGCCTTGGTCAAACCCCGTTTAGGTAATTAAACCAAAATGATGAAAGAATGTAATGAAATATGCAAAAATGTAATGGATTACCTTTCCTTGATGATTGATCTTGAAATTCTATAGCATAACATGTAAAATATTCCCTTGAATGTCCTTAGAATCTTTCCTAATGACTTGCAAAGATAAAACCCTAAGTTGCTTGACTTGAGATGGAAGATTGGTGGATGAATGAATGATTAGATATAAGAGATGGATAAGATATTTCAAATGAGGAGGAAAATACATATTTATACACACACGTGCCTTAATATCCCATTAATACCTCATCATAGCCTGACATGAAGCAAAATTAAACCCAAATTTCACTTTATTTCCTGCTCAAAGGTAAAAATGGGGCCAAATGGGACTCATTCACCACACATGGAAAATGGGTCCCACCTAGATGGGACTGATTCTTCATGCATGGAAAATGGGTCCCATAAGGGCTATTTTTATAGCTCAGATGCCAAGGAATAAGGAAATAAGGTCTAAAATGCAACCTTGTGGGGTGTTTGATCAAATTAAGCCTCCAGATGCACAATATGGATTAATATGGGACTATTAGTGATGATGTAAATGTAAAATAGGGCTCCAAACACAAAAACCAATGTGAAAGTGTTATTAAATACACTTTACCACACTAAAATGAGGTCCACATAGCCTAGGAGGGCACAAAAACCAATGTGACTTTGCAAGACACATTACAACACTAGTGTATCATTAAGTTTAAGTTAAGAACCTTATAGATTGATGTAATAATGTTATTAAACACATTTTATAATGTTTCATTAGGGAGAAATAGGTTTATTAAGTCTAGGAAAGCATGAAAGCATCTTACAACACTTTACAACACCTTTACAAGACATCGTTAAAAGCATGTTATTCAATTTGCAAGGGTCCAAGACCTAGTGTGGATGATAAAATGCCTCACAACACTAGATTAAGGCCTCATTAAGTTCATTTTATAATGAAATCATCCCATGTCAAGCAAAGGGTCCTTTTTTCTAGGACACAATAGGATTTAGGGATATTTATTGCACTAGTATTATCACAACAAATACTAATTGGCCCATTAGAATTCACCTCAATATCTTGTAGTGTTTGTTTCATCCACAATACCTAAGTACAATGAAATAAAAAAAAAATGTTTAGCTTTAGCAATTGATAAAGCAACTAACTCTTGTTTCTTACTTAACCATTCTACCAATCTATCTCCTATAAAGAAGGCACCACCACTAGTGCTCTTTCTATCATCAACACAACTATCTCAATCTATATCAATGTATATAGTTAAATTGAAATCATAATTGATAGGGTACCATAGATCGTATTCACATGTATTCTTCAAGTATCTACAAATTCTCTGCACAAATTCAACATGTGTCTCCTTAGGAGAAAATGGAAATCTAGCAACCATGCAAATAGCTTCCATGATATCGATCCTTATTGTAGTAAGATATAAAAGGATTCCAATCATGGATCTGTATAATGATTGATCTACTAATTTAGATTCATCATCTTTCTTGAGCTCACATCTAGTGATCATAGGTGTGCTAACTGGCTTGAAATCTTCCATCTTGATTTTTTTCAAAATTTCCTTTACATACTTAGTCTATTAAATGAAAATTCCTATATCTAAGTTATTGAATTGTAAATAATGGAAAAATGTTAATTCTCCTAACATAGACATCTAAAAATCTTGTTGCATTGTAGTAGCAAAAAATTTGCTCATTTCATTACAGTTGTTACCAAAAATGATATCATCAACAAAGACGATGATAACAAATATGCATTCACCTTCACATTTTAAATACAAATTATTGTCAGCAATACCTTTCTTATACCCTTTTTTTTGGAGATATTTATCCAACCTAGAATACCAAGCCCTAGGGACCTATTTTAAACCATACAAATATTTTTTCAATATTTATACATAATATTTATTTCTTGTCATAATTAAACCTTCAAGTTGCTCCATATAAACTTCCTCATCTAGATAACCATTAAGAAATAAATTTTTTACATCCATCTGGTATATTTTGAAGTTTTTATAAACTAAATATGTAAGAAAAATTCTAATAGGTTAAAGCCTAACAACATGTGCAAATGTCCCTTCAGAATATATATGCTTGACTTTAGCATAACCCTTGTAAACTAGTCTAGCTTTGTTTCTTGTTATCTTTCCATCTTCATTAAGGGTATGTGCAGGATCATGATGGGCCAAAACGTGGCAATATGATGGGTATGTGTAGGGTATGTGGCTGATGAATTTTTTTATTACCCAAAATTAATGAAACGAAAAGGGGTTTTAAAAGAGATTCTAAGCTTTCCACCAATATAAATTATGCTTTAGTTTGAATTTAATAAATTATTATTATTAATTTTATAATTAAATTATGACTAAAGTCTTGATTGATAGGCTGATTGAAAAACATCTATAGCTTTCAAATGGTATCACATTTTTTTAATATGAAACATGTGTCACATTCTATACTTCACATACTATAGGATTAAAAAAGGGAAAAATTGAATTTCATGAAGTTTTGACCAAGTTAAGGTGGTAAGACAATACAAGTTTTTATATTTTTTTAAAGTTGTAATAAATGAATCATAATTAATTATTTACTTGGAAAAAAATTGCAAAAAAATTGCATCACATCGGGAGATGAGTCCTCTACTTATACCTAAAATCTTATAAAAAATATTATCATTTTATTGTGGTTAGGGTGGTTAGATAGACACCTACTTCTTATTTTGAAGCAAATAGTAGTATGAAAATACTTCCTTCTAGTCTCTATAAGGTAATTTGGCTTCATTCAACATTGTTAAGACATATCTTGAATAGTTCTATTCTTTCTCTCAACAACTCCACTTTTTTGAGGTGTTCTAGCTATAGATAAATGTCTTCTAATTTTGTGTTTTCACAATACTTATCAAATTCATGAGAGGTAAATTATCCACCTCTATCAAACCTTAAACATTTAATCCTCGAACCAATCTCATTCTTAACCATAGCTCTAAAAATTTTGAATCTTTCTAAAGCTTCAGATTTACCTTTAAGAAAAGTTACCCATGTCATTCTTGTTAGAAAAATGTGTCTCAAACTTACAATTACATAAGGTACTACTGATACTTTAGTGAGCAGGGTGGGTTGCGGGAGGGTAGCCCCCTATGGGGGGTCCGAGGGCTGGACGCTCTAGTGGCGTTTCAAGGGAAATGCCCCCAAAAGCAACATTTATGTATATTTTATTATTTAAAACATAGGTTGTTTATCATTAGGTCTTAGATCTGATGGTGAATATTTTTTTGGATTTACTTTCCCTAGAAGGCAACCTTATTTTATGAAGGTTTTGTATTACAAATTTTTATTGAGATGTATTCTAAGAGTTTTCTAGCACTCATGTTTCCTCTAGATCTTTGGTTGGTGATACTCCTGTGAGAAGCTTGTTTTACAAATATATTGTACTCTTTTGTGATTTCTGAATAATATATTAGGTGGCTTTTGGAGCATGGGTTTTTTTTCTCTCGAAATGGTTTTTCCTAGGTAAATCGCTATGTTGTAGTATGCATGATATTTATGTTTATTTGTATTTAAGTTACTATAAATGTGAAAGATCTATAAAATTTTGCATCATCCTCCTCTCAAAATTAGTGTAGGAAGTTGTTCTTCTACCTTAGCTTCCTTACAAGTGGGATAAAAGCCTGATCATTTTTGGTTCCAATTGTGGGTTATTGGGATTTTTGAACTAATGCAAATTTGAGTGGGAGCTTTTGTAGAAGATAATTTGTGATCCTGTTGCAAGAATTAGGAGATGTCCAATTCATCAAGCAGAATAAAGGTGGATAATTTTCTAGAAATAATTTTGAATTGTGGAAGCTGAATATGGAGGATCTGTTGATAGATCGTGATTTGTGGAATGTTGTTTATGAATTTTTTTGAAAGCCTACAAATTCTAATTTTAGTACTCAATATGATGTTATGAAACATAAAGCAAAGGGTCTAATCATATTGTTCTTGGCATACTCTTTTTTAATAGATTTCCATGAAGAGAATTTTACACAAAAACTATGGAAGAAACTTGGTGAGATGTATCAAGCCAAATATTTAGTGAACAATATTTTCTTGAGGAAGAAATTGTATTCCTTGAGAATGGAAGAGCGTGGGAGAATTATAGACCACCTAAAAGCATTCAATATGTTGGTGGCTCAATTGACATCAATTAGTGTCAAAATGGATGAGGAGGAGAAATATCATATCTTACTTTGTTCTTTTCCTAATCCATGGGATTCTCTTGTTATAGCTATTGGGGGCACTTCTATTATATTCAATATTGAAGATGTGGTGGGTTCTTTACTTTCTAAATAGATGAGGAGGAAGGTATCCATCCATGCTAAGTATTCCTTGGATGTTTGTGGAAGACCTAAGGAAAAGGGAAAGAAGAATGAGAAGAGTGATAAATGAAAGTCCAAGGGGAGATCTAAATCTCTTGGAAGTCCAAAGTTATTTGTTGGAACTACAATAAACCTGGACACTTTTATAAGGACTGTAAAGAAGAAAAGAAGAAGAAAAAGAAGTTTGATTCTAATTTTGATTCTAAGAAGGGAGATGGTGATGCATTCATTACATCTTTGGCTACTCATGCAAGCAATTATGCATGGTTAATTGACTCAGATGCATCTTTCCATATGACCTCTAATAAAGATTGGTTTTATAAACATGAAGAATTTGATGGAGGTAAGGTGTAATTGGTTGATGATTATTGTTTAAATAGTGTTGTTCATGGTAAAATTAGAATCAGGTTTCTTGATGGTAGAATAAAAAGGATTAATGGTGTGTTGCATATATCCTTGGATTAACATGAAATTTTTTATCTATGAGAAAACTAATAGATAAGGGTGTGCAAGTAGTATTTTTTGATGTAGGATGTAAGATGATTAGAGGTGGTATGGTGATTGCTAGAGGTGTTAGATATGGCACATTGTATAGCCTTGATGCATGCATTATTGAGTGCAATTGTACTTATGTAAAAAGAAAGTTTATATAAGAGGTGAGGGTTTCATCTTTAGCAAATGGTCATGGCTTCTGGCTACCCAAAGGTTCTCCTTTTTCTCAATAAAAGTTTCCTATAGAGAAAACTATGTTTTGGCACCAAAAAATTTCTCACATTAGAGAAAAGGGTCTAAGGTCCTTGAAAAATAAAACCCTTGCTTAAGGATTTTCTAATTGTAATCCTAAATTTAATTTTTGTGAGCATTGCATCTATGGAAAATAAAACCATGTCCATTTTTACTCAAGTTCTCATAAATCTTGTAGTGTATTGGATCTTATTCATTCTGATCTGTTTGGTCCTATAGATATTCCTTCAATTGGTCAATCCATGTATTTTTATTTATTTATTCATGATTATAGTAGAAGGACATGGGTGTATTTTTTAAAGAGTAAATTTGATGTTTTTAGTTGATTTAAAGAATTTAAAGCAATGGTTGAGTTGTAGACTTAAAAGAAAAGAAAGTTATTAGGGAATGATAATGGCAATGAATTTTTCTCTAATGATTTTGATAGATTTTGTAAATATTGTGGTATTCATAGACAAGAGAATACTCTATATTCTCCACAACAAAATGGAGTTGTAGAAAGAATGAACAAGACACTAATGGAGAAGGCTAGGAGTATGTTGAGTGGTGTTGGTCTAGAATAAAGGTTTTAGGCTAAATGTGTTGATACTAATTGTTACTTGATTAACATGTCTCCTACATCAGTTCTTGTTGATAATACACCTATAGAGGCATGGTCGGGTCACAAGCCTTCAATAAGACATCTTAGAGTTTTTTGTTGCAAGACATATGCACATGTGCCAAAGGAGAAGTGAATGAAGTTGGAGAACAAGGCTATGAAATATATCTTCATCAAATATAGTTATGGTGTGAAAGGATACAATCTTTGGGATCTTATTTCACAAAAGGTAATATATAGTGGAAACATGTTATTTTTAGAGAAGCTAAGCCTTATTCTATTACATTGCAACCAAATCAAAGTAATATGAAGATGTGATTCAATTCCTTTCTACAACTAAGAAAGTTGAATTCAGGTTCATAGATAGATAAGAATTTGAGGAGAGCTCATTTAGCTTTGAATCTTCAAAAGAGAGGAAAAACCTCCAACTCATCTTGTTTATAGGTCTACAAGGAATATACAACCACCTGAAAGCTATTCACCTAATGATTGGAGATTTTTTTTCTTTTAATACTAACATGGATGAACCTAGATCAATAGAAGAGGAATTAGGTATGAATGATGCAAAATCATAGAAGATTTCTATGGATGAATAAATGGAAGTTTTTAAAAAAATGATACATCGGATTGTGGACAATGATTTTGGATTTCCCAACTACTTTAGCTCCTTCTAGGGTTTTTCAACTAAAAGGAGAAAAGAATCGGATCCAAAATGCAAATGTCTACACTCAAGATTAATGTAAATGATATTTAATATGTCTAATTAATATGTAATAATGCACTGATCTAAAAATAAAATGATTTAATGATGCAAAACCTAAGAAATGTGAAGTGTTGGAAAACACATTGTGATATGCAGAAACACCTAAAAATGCAAGTAAATGATGAAATAATAGAACAATACTGGACATTTGCACCTAGAATCTGAAGTATGATGTGGAGAGATTCTGGAATCCTAAAAAATTGATTGAAAATGTTGACTAAGACACTTACGCCAGGCTAGGCAACTGAGTCCCAGTTTTAGGAAAAACTTGTTGGAACATGAATTTTCCAAATGGGTATGCAAAAATGTAGAAACCAATTTTCATGCTTGGAAGTGAGACTAATTCAATAGTAGTGGTAGCTTAGTCCACCTATAGATTTTGGGAATCTCAGGACATGATCCTGTAGCTTTAGGTCTGTACTTACTTTTCTGATAGGTGTATGCACTTGATTCTTTAGAAAACAGGATAAAAAGTGTTTCCAAGCTTGAATTAGGGTTATGTTGACTTGAATAGATTTGGTGAATTTTTGACCACTTTTCAACACCTATTTCTTTGACAAAATTTCCTACAAAGTCTACAAACACACATGTAAAGGGGGAAAAATGGTTAGGGGTTAGAGTATAAGGGTTTGCTTTGGTTAAACCCCACTTTGGTAATCAAACCCTAGAAAATGTAATGAAATGTGAAGGGAATGATAAATAAACAACATTCAATGTTATAAACTTACCAAACCCTTGATCTGTAAATATGAAGATATGTAATGAAGTGCTCCAATGGATGACTTGATTGTGCTTAGATTGATTGAATACTTGAGAATGATTAATTTAATTTCTTGAGTGAATGCTTGAATGAATAGGTGAATTAAGAGATGGAAAATGAGGGGAAACACCCTTATTTATACTTGTTCTTACTAAATTTCCTAAAAATAACACATCACAAGCCAACCTCAAGGGTTAGAGCAAAATCCTGCCAAAAATTTAAAATAATTTTGAGTTTTGTGCCAAAAAGGACTAAGTCGCCCCTATTGGTGACTTAGTACCACTTAAGAAAATTAAGTGGGTGTCAAGAATTATAGGGAATTAAATGTTTTCCAATGGTAATATCCTCAAAAATGCACTTAAGGGGGGCCGAAAAGTGTATTAAGGGGTGATTTAAACATTAGAAAGGGTCAAATTAGCGATGAAAAGTCTAGAAAAGAGTGAAAGTGGATTACAACACTTTACAGCACTTTGAAATAAGAATTGGTAAGTGATAAAAATGGGTTATTTAGGTGAATTATGATGAAAGGGTCCTAAAAGAGTGTGAAAGTGGGTTACAACAATTCACAACACCTTTACAAGACAACCTAGAAGTCTTAATGATTCACAAGGGTCCAAGACCTAATGTGAATGTGTTGGCCACATTACAACATTAAATATAGGAAAAATCAATCCAAAGTCAATAAGAGAGACTCAAGTGAGCATTAAAATGTCAACTATACATTTTTTTGGTGACACATTAAGCCCCCACTTTAGTGAGAGGATGAACTTGCTTCAAAACTCTCGTTAAAGTATTCCAACATGCAGATCGAGAGGGATCCTAATGCACACACATTGGTATTCATCATTGACCTAGTTTATGATAATTTGGGAGTCTCCATAGACCTTGAGTGTCATGATATTCTATTGTATTTCTATTTTGAGCCTTATGAAAAGAGCCTCATACTCTACAATGTTGTTTACAGTGCAAGGAAAAGACAACTTATATGACTTGGGTATCCAATCCCCTTTTGGTGTAATGAAGAAGACTCCAACTCCTGACCCATGTTGTGTGCAAGATCCATCAAAATATACTTCCTAGTGATTTGATATGCTTATGTTAAAGATGGACTCATCGAGGACCTCTGATACAAGTGGGTTCTCTAAATATATTTTTGCCTTTTCTAGCTGATCTACAATTACTTGTCCTTTAATGGCCTTCCACTCTACATACTCAATGTCATGTTCTGTTAGGATCATAACCTATGTAGTTTTTTTCATTGTGAGTGTTGCTTTAGAAAGCAGATAATTGAGAGGATCTATCTTGGAAATAAGTTTTATTTGATGTGCTAACATATAGTGTTTGAATTTTTGTGCAGCGAACACAACTGCTAGGCAAGCCTTCTCAATGGATGTATAATTTAGCTCATGTCCTACCATGGTTCTACTAATGCAGTAAATAGCTCTCTCTTTCCCATTTCCATCATGTTGAGCTAAGAGAGTTCCAAGGGCTACTATTGTTGCTGATATATACAAGATAAAGGGATTGTTTGGAATTGGTGGCATAAGGACTAGTGGTGTGAGCAAGTACTCCTTGATTTTATTAAACTCCTGATCACATTTTTTGTCCCATTTTTATGCTACCCCCGTGTGGAGTAAATGAGAGTATGGGATACCCTTATCTACTAATTATGGTATAAACCGGTGAATGGATTGGTGTCTTCCCTGCAAACCACTTAACTGCTTCAATGTTCTTGGTGCCTCCATCTCGAGAATGGATTTGACTTTGGTGGGGGACTATCTTTATTCCCCTCATAGATATGATATACCCGAGGAGCTTTCCTGACTATACATCGAAGACACACTTCTTCGGGTTGAGTTTGATCTTGTATTTTTCTAGCCTATTAAAGATGGAGCTTAGAGCTGGTATGTGATCCCAACACTTCTTTTATTTTTCCAATATGTCATTCACATAGGCTTCCACAGTTTTGTGAATCATGTCATCGAAGATTAGTGTCATAGCTCTTTGGTGGGTTGCTCTGACGTTCATCAAACCAAATGGCATCATGTTCCAACAAAAGATTACCCATGGACAAGTGAAAGTTGGCTTGTGTTGGTCATCCTTAGCTATCATGATCTGATTGTACCCTAAGAATCCATCCATTAGTGATAGCATTTCATGTCCTGCCGTCATATCCACAATCATGTCTATATTTAGGAGAGGGAAGTCATCCTTGGGACATGCTTTGTTTAGATATTTGAAGTTAGTGTAGATGTGGATTCCCCCAATGGGTTTATAGACTAGTACAATATTTGAAACCCATTATGGATAATCAATTGGTTGTATGAATCCAACATCAAGGAGCTTCTATAATTCAAGTTTTACCAGTAATGCTATTTTTGGATGCATCTTTCTTAGCTTTTTTCATACTAGTTTTGCATCTGGATATATGGCTAGATGGTGAACCACAACTTCTGGATCAATACTAGGCATGTCAGCATAGGTCCATGAAAAAATTTGCTTTCTTTCCCTTAGAAAAGAAACTAGGATTTCTTGTTCTTTTATCAATAGTGATTCTGCATAAAAGGTGATATGTGGTGTTTCCTTAGTTCCTAGGTTGACCAGATTGCACTTCTCTACCAAGACTACTGACTTTTCTGAATGAATAGCACTAAGGGGAAGATTGAATCCCTCATCCTCTACTTCCTTAGAGAGGTTTTTACCATTGGATATATCCTTTGTTTTCACTATTTTTGGGTCAAAAAGTGCCATAGTGTGGTTTTCAATTAAAGACCTAGATATTATTATTAAATTTTCACTTTTTGTGACTAAGGGATTCAATCATTTCCCCATAGTAGGCATGTGTGTCCAGCTCAATTTCAAACCAAGCATTATGATCTCCATATGGTATTGTATCCCACAATCCCATAAATTTTGAGAGAGCCTCATCATTTTCAAACGTGTCTAAAATCAATGGTCCTCGTTGGTTGTAATCGATGAGTTCAGGATAGACAAGTTTTAGCTTAGTAGTCAGGTAATTTGGTTTGAAAGATAGAGTACTAATCATGAGAAGGGATGATTGCTCAAATAACATAGGTAGGTTAGTGACAGGGTCTTCAAAAGGATAAGTAATTGATACAGGAACTGAGGGGGAAGCTTTGACTTTTCTAACTAGGGTGCCTTTGCCAAGTATGGTTAATTTCCCAGGAGTACATCCAAGGAAAATATTCCTTATATGCTACTCAGGAATGATAGGTTCTAGAAGACCATTCTCATTTTTTCCAAGTTTCTTGTTTTTGTTGTAGCCCATGCAAAGCATCATTTGTCGCCCTTTTTTGTTATCATCCATGGGAAGATCAAGCATGTGCCTTTCATCTTGATATATTAAACTAGATATGTCCCTTTCATCTACCACTTCCTAGCTTAGGTCTACTTTAAAGGTTTGGGCTGATGTGTCAATCAGTTGGGGCTTCCCTTGAGACCTAGGAGATTGAGGTAACTCTCCTATTACAAAGTAACTCTTCATTTTGTAATTCGTACATCCATTGTCTTGGATAATGACTTTGATATCAAAGATGTCCGGAATGGTAGGTGTATTTGTCTTAGAAGTGGAGGTTAAGGTAGATGGATCTACATATGGAATCATAGGGCCTTCATAATTTTTTGGGACTTAAGGGATCTTGTAGCACTTGGCTTCCAAATTCTTGCAAAAATAAAATGGCTTGAGATTACCATGGATTGTGACCTCTTGATTTTGATAGGTAAACTTGACACATTGATGGAAGGTAGATGCGATAGCTTACATCCCATGGATCCATGGGCACCCCAGGAGGATATTGTAATGTAATTCCAGCTCAAGGACCTGGCATGTAGTTTCCATGATGGTTGGCCCTACTTAAATAGGGAGTTGAATAGTTCCTTGAGAAATTCTTTCCTGATCATCATATGCCCTGGTTTTAATACCTTTACCTTTTTCAATGACGTCCTCAGAGAATCCTAGATTCTTTATTAGCTTGAGGGTACAAATATAGAAACTTGTACCCCCATCCACCAATACTCTTTTGACTTTATTCTTATGGACTAGGATTTCGAGATGGAGTGCATGGTTATGAGATGGTTGAGTTGGGAAGTCCTAATTAGAAAATTGTAGGAGATGTGGTGTGGTTATGTGTCCAAACATAGCTTGGAATTGGTTTGTATCAAGATCTGTGGGGACATAGGATGTGGTTAATGCTTCTTCTAGGATTTTCCTATGTGCAGGTGAAATTTTCAACAACTCCATGATGGAGATCTTGGAAGGGGTTCTTTTCAATTGATCCAAGACATTATAACCATTGGGAATGGATTTTGGATTAGAGGTGGGTGCCCTGGGTGGTTGTGATGGTCCAGGAATGGTAACTCTACCACCGCATGTGTTGACTCCACAGTCGGATCTAGCTCCCTTGACATTAACAATAGTGACCCATTCATCTAAGGAGGAAAAAACATGGTCATAAACATGGTTTACATTGTTATTCTTTTATTTTCCATGGTTATTCCCTTTATTGTCATCTAGCATCGGATTCATGTATATCTTAAGGTCTTAATTTCCTGCAGGTTGTTCAACATTTATGGTTCTATCATCGATAAGGTCTTGGATCAAATTTTTTAGTCTCATGTAACTAGATGTTTTGTGCCCCTTGATTTTATGAAATTGCAATGTTGATTTTCGTTATACCATGGTGGTTTCACTCGGGGCTCTTGATAGTTCTCATAAATGGGGATTTTAATGGGATTCTCTTGTACTATTTTTTTCATGACAAATTCGATTGATTCCCCAAGGGGTGTGTATTTTCATTTGGGGAGATACTTATTCCATGGGGGTGGTCCCCCTTGATTATTTAGATTATTGACCACTTGATTATTGTGTTGTTTCGGTTATTGGCTTGTGGTCGCTGATATGTTTTTTGTGTTTTTCCTTGGGGCACTGATAATAACTTTGGCATCAACGACACCATCATTAGTGACATTCTTATTCTTGGCCCATGTGAAATATTTTTCATTGTAGCTAGTTGATGGATAGTTGTCTTGATAAGTAGGTGTTCCCCCTTGTGCGAAAAGGGCTCTTTCAATGTTGATCACCTTGGGGATGCACTAGTTGTATGTGGTGATGAATTTCATTTTTAGATGGAAGAACAAGGTTCCTTCAATATTAGCAATGATAGTGCAGATTTGTTGTTCCTCTGGCATAGTCCACTTGCTCATGTTGGCCTTGGATCACCATCATTGTAACAAGGATTCAAATGTTTCCCCCTTGGCTTGTTTGAGAGTAGATAGTTATTCTAGACTTATTTCCATGCCTAGTTGAATGCATAGTTCTGTATGAATTCATCCACAATTTCTTGGAACTTTTTGATTTAGGGAGGAAGGGGAGAGAACCATTCCATCACTAGTCCAGCCAAACTCTGAGGGAATAGTCACATTAGATAAGTGTCATCATATGCAACTTCCATACAATGTACCTAGAATTCCCTAATGTGATCTTCAGGGTTACCTGTCCCACAATATTTGTCAAATTTATGTATCTCAAACCCTTTTAGGAATTAAACCATCACAATGTTTCTATTGAATGGATAAGGGTACAAATTTCTTGGTGTTTTCATTAACTTACCTAATTGGAGGTCTAGCACTTGTTTTGAGATCAATTTGATTTGTGCAAACACATCATTTTGTAGATTGGGTGGTGGGATGAATGGTTTTTGAGGGGTTTTATTGTTTGAGTAATGGGTGGGTTGTTTTGGGTATTTGTGTGAGGTGGTTGCAAACTTTGTTGTGCGATCAATGCTTGTTGGTATGCCTACAACTTTTGTTGTGCCAACAATGCTTGTTGCTAGTCTTGTTGTTGTTGTGCCAACAATGCTTGTTGTTGGTCTTACTGTTGTTGTGCCAACAATTCTTGTTGTTGGGCTAGTAGTTGAGCTACTTCTTATTGTGTTTGGTATTGTTGCAAAGCTTGTTGATAGGCTTGATGTTGAGCTGCTTGTTGTTGCGCCTGGTATTGTGCTTGTGATTGATCTTGTTACACTTGATATTGAGCTTGCATCTGAGCTTGAGCTTGTTGAGCAACTTGTGTAACATGGGCAGCCTATGCGGCTTATGTAGCTTGTGCAACTTGTGCTGCTTGTGCAACTTGTGTGGCTTGTTGTTGTTGCAATAAAGCTCGGGCTTGGGCAGCCTATTGTGCCTATTGTACAATTTTCTATGTCTACGCTTGTTGGGAAACTAGCTATGCAGCTTGTGTAGCTTTTTTATTTTGAAATTGTTGAAGTTCCTTTTGATAAGCTTGTTGGGAAGCTTGCAGTGTGATACTGTATTGGTTTTCCATGTTTGGTTTTGGTGGTAGAGGTGGAGGATTTGGAATGGTGTGAGATGTCATGATGAGAGTTTGTTGAGGTGGTTGTTGAGGTATCATTGGATTGATGATAGGGGGTTGTGTGATTAATGGTGCAGTTATTATGTTGGGTTCTTGGGAGACCACATTTATAAATAGTTTAGTGATTGATTGCATCATTTGGATTGTTTCCACCTTGTGTTGCGATATCGGTGGCATGATCGAAGGATTTGGTATGTTGATTTGATTCATTACTAGAGGATATATTTGATTTGGTTGATTGAGGATTGGTGTGGATGTTAATGGTAGAGGGGGAAATGGTGGGAATATGGGTGGTGTGTTTCCTTTAGAAAGTGATGATGAGGGATCAAAGATTCCCCCTTGTCTATATATTCCCCCTTATCCTTGTGAATTCATGGGGAGAGAGACATGTGTGTTAAGGGAATATGTTGGTGTTGTAGAGAAAGTGGATGGATTGTTAGTGTCATGAAAGACAAGTGGAACCTATGGGTGTTTTGGATCTTGAGGGACGGTATTCGGTTGACCCAAGATGGTTTTTGCATCAATGTCTTGGCTGTTTACAAGGGATGTGTTTGAAGAGCATGAAGCAATGAACTCCCCTTGGTAACTATGGGTTGACTTGGAGCATGAGATGAAATTGGTTTTAGGATGAGTTGAATGATGATTTGGAAGGAAGGTGTGAATGAGACTGGTGGAATAATCCCAAGAGGTTTCTCCATAGTATTGATTACATCATAATAAAAAGGTAGTTTATCCCCTTATCCAATTCCAACATGTATTGTGAAGGATTAAGTCTCATCATTGTGTTGACAATTTTGTGATTTTAAGGATTTTGGACCATTTCTGTGATTTCATCTTGAGTCATTCCTAGGACATTGTTGGTGATATCCTCCACTTGGCAACCTCGCTCTTGAAAATATTGTGGGAGTTGAGGAAGGTTGAGTGGGGGATTGCTAGATCTTATGGGGTTGATTTTAGGTGCAGTTTGACTCAAGTAACTTGAAGTGGATGTTTCTTTTTTTGTTTCCATGTTCTTCTTGTGTTGAGATCTAGTTTGGACCATCAAATAAGGATCAAGTTTTAGGAATGTGGGAGGTGAATCTCTAACTCCTTAGATTGGTCTAAACTTTAGGTATAGAAAAGAAAGTTTAAGATGTTAAGGATCAAAGGGTGGTGATGAGATAAATGAAAGATGAATGATGTGAATGATGGAGATCTTAAGGAACCTTGAGGGATACTAGGCTTTAGGACTTTTGGATTTGATTTGAATTTTGATTTAGATTTTGGATTTGATTTTGATTTGATAATGAACTCAAAAACTCCAAGAGGTTGGATGTTGTCTTGGAATAAATTTGTCCACAAGAGGATAATTTAACGAAGTGTATGGAGAAGGATTCATCTACACACACCTAGTCAAACAAGATGATTTTGATTTGATTTAAAGGATTTTCCAAAAGTCTAGTATGAAGGATTTTTCCAAGATTTCTAAGAGTTGTTTGTGAGATGGGTTTTTATTGATGTTTGAGGATGGATCAAAATGTTGATTTTGATCCTAAGTGAACCTAGAGAGACTTTTGTTTATAATACCTGGGTATTGAAGAATATTCTATACTTCCAAGAACTTTCCAATCTTACAAAGTGAGATTCAAAATGTTGAAAAAGACTTGGATTTTGACAATAATAAAATGAGTAAAAATTGGGATTGTCCTTTGATGCACGTTTGTAAAATTTATAGAGCAATCTTTCTCTAACTTGATAAAGCATAGACTAACATTTCTTGAGATTTCTTGGACTAAGAATTTTTTGATAATTGATGGACTTTGGTTTTGTAACTTTGATCTTGTAGGAAATCATTTGAGAAAACACATGTGTGGGGTTCAATTGCCTTTTAGCTTTGCTTAATGAGTCATTTTTACCACAAACACTTTCTTGCTTAGATTTTCAACCAAATGTCTAATGTCTTAATTTCTTTTCATCACGCAAGGTCCATTATGTGGAAATTAAGAAAATATTGAGGCAATAGTTCTCTAATGTTGACTTTAGTGAGAGAAAATTAAGATATAAATCCAAATACTTAGAAGCCTCTAAGGATAGAATCCCTAGGGACAAGCAGTAACACTTAGATTTTTTAAAGGTATTTGCTCCCTCTAAGGGTTTGAAATCTTGATGTCCTTGTTGAATGTTTTTTTCAAGATTTTGGATCCAAGCAATGTGTTTAACTAACTCAAAGATTGCACAATCCTAGGATGGAAAAGAAAATATTTGTTGAATTCCCACTTGGATAAATCTAGCTACGCTTATTCAGAACGAATGACTAGAAGCTTGACCACACTGGCTCCCCTCCATGGCACTCACTTCTATGGGTTAGCTAAGCTTCAGTTCTCATGAATCTCCCATGATGAACTTTTCATCTCTACAAAGAACCACAAATATGTGGGATGGTTCCAGAGGTCTGACCTCTTGATGCCAACAAATATTGGGATTTTGGATTCTAATTTAAAAGGTTCATAGTAAGGGCATCTAGTTTAGGGGGCACAATGATAAAATCCTTGTGAGAGATCTCCCAACCCTTAGAACAAGAGCTTTGCACATCATAAAGATATTTGGGGAGAGTTATCATGCACCACTTCCCATTTTTTATGATTTTCATCGCAACCACAAATTTATATAGTAGTTTGGAAGAGCTTGGATTATGCTCATTACCACTTGGGTCGTTCCCTTGGGGTGAGTACTTTTTCCCACCAAGGCATGTCCTCTATAGGTAAAAAAAAGTGAGTAGGTGCTTCCATAGTTTGATCAATCTTTATTTGTGTAAAAAAAGAGAGAACACACACAATGTCCTTTCTCACACTAGCAATATTTTGTTCAATTTTAAGAGCCCAAATTTGAAATCTGGAGGAAATATTTTAGACAACCTAATTTCACTAAAATGCTTTTGATTCTCAAGATCATAGTGAATCAGGAGAGAAGTGTATACACATTCCAATGACCAGTATTAGTTTGTAAAAAGAATTAAAAAACAAGATAAGAACATGTTCATTTTAGACCTCAAAAGCAGTAAATGGGTTCTTTTTATAGCACCCAATTTGAGTGTTTGAAGCTATTTGTTCAATTCTTAAAACCCAAAATCAAATCTAGTGAGTTTCTAATGTTCTTTTTAACCCTTTGTGAAAAAGAAAGCTTTTGTATGTTCTTTTTAGAACCCAAAAAGAAGTGAGTTTTCCTAAAAACAAAAAATAATAGCAAGAATGAAATCCCTAGGCTATTACGAAAAGCATTTAAGAATGCTTTTTTCCAAGTTCAATGTCCACTTTTTCAACTTAAAATCTGCCTTTTGTTTGATTCCCATGTGAGAGAAACCATCGTTGATGCCAACCTGCAAACATCATTAGTAGTTTCAAATATGTCTTTGATAGTGTATAAAGTATTTGCAAAACAAAAAGATATAGATTGGTCCCCTTGAATTTTAAATTTCTACAAATAAATGTGTATGTGCTAAAACAAAGAGCATAGGTGCTAAAAAAAAGACTGTATGTGTAACGCCCTACCGCACAAACCCCAAAGGAACAAATAAAAATGCAACAATGTTTTTTTTAAAGAACATAAGATTGTACTTAAGTATTCCAACATTACAATGTTCTAAGTTGCACAACTAAATCCCTTGGGGTACACGAGGTGACATTACTAAAAAAAAATCCATAACAAAGTAATAAATGAAATATTAAATAACCAATAATGTAAATCCAATCATTCATGACATCAACTAAACATTCACTCATGATGTCAAGAAAGATTTGAATATACCAAATGAAACCATACATACATATGACAATAAATGAATCAAAAAGATATAAAGTATATATATTTTGATAGATACAACACAACATAATCAATAATTGCAAATGATAGTTCACAAATAATTACATGGCTTGAATAAACATTACATCAATATGATAGTACAACATAATGAACATATAAAAAGATTACATCAAGGTCTTCCCAACATACATGGGAGAGGTACATCAATAAATGAGATACATTAGTAGTACAAATACACATATGGAGCATATGAATCTTGGATCAATAGCATCTGCTAAAACCTTGCAGTGAAAGATACAACTGCATCTAAAGGGAACCCAACGGGGTGCAAAGCACGTTCCACCCAACCACCCCCATACTGGGAGTAAAGAAGGAAGGATCCATGACCAAGTACATCAACAATACCACAAGGCTAACTCTAGACAAGATAACATAACAACAAAAGACCACACAAAAACTAAAGAAGAATCATTCTCCAATAGACATAACAATAAATCACTTTCGAAACATAACAATAAATCACTTTCCAAATATTACAATGAGAAGTCATGAAACACATCATGAATAAATCTCAAGTCATAATATCAATAAGCTACTTCCAGGGGACTTCAATAAAACAACACAAATGGAGTGTTAGAGGAGAGTGTCATTGCATGGCTTCACATGGATTAGCCAGACAACCTATCACAAGGTGTTGCCTCCATCTATATACAGATTATCCAAACAACCTAGTTCAAGGTGTCACCTCCATCTATGGTTCTCTTGACAGCCTATCTCAAGGTGCCGCTCCATAGGGTTACTCATGCAGAATCATTAACCTTTCGTGAAAATAAGGCAACGATCTTTCCAACCACAGCCTTCTCGGTCCCCTTTAGTCTATGATAGCACTAACAGGTGGATGAGGCATCACAATTATCTTATTAATGTTTCAAACGACCCACCCATGATTAATTACTTAGGTTATCACTGATTACTCTAACTCTATGTGGGTTACCCTGATAGCCCCTTTGTGCGTCGACCTCCACTTAGAGCCACTCTCTCTAAACACACAAACACAATTATCCAACACAAAAAGGATTGTACCAACAAGAAATACTAAACCAATCAAATGGATCCTCCATGAGGCATAACTATCTCGCCAAAACACATGAAACACATCCACAAAACAATACAATCCAAGTGCAAACTAAATCACAACCATGGTCAAAACATAGGCCAAGCATCAAAATGTGAGATCACAATTACCCATCAGTATCCCCACCTCTGGAAGCCCTTAACAAAAACTCAAGCTCCTACGAAAGATAAAATAAATCTAGGGTTTTCCCATATGACACAATAAAACAATGAAGAGAATACCACAATAGACTTAACGAATAATCTTAAGAATAACAATTATGTTTAATCAATGCTATATTAAACATTTTCAATACACAAAACAACGCCATAAAACAATTTACAATGAACAACAAATTTTATCAAATAAATAAATTATTTACTCAAGACAATTAAATTTAATTTAATTAGAAACACAGTTTATCTCCAATTTCCTCGATTGCATTATAACATTGTAACATATAAAATTATATAATTATTCATATTCTCAGTATATAAAATCACTATATATATATATATATACAATTAAAACATATATTCAAATTTATGCATTTAAAATATATCATAAAAATTGTCTTAATACACAATAACTTAACAACCACATATATATATTTATATATATACACACACATATCTATATATATATTATAAATCAAAATAGAATAAAATGAATTTGAATTAATTAAAAAAAAATGAATTTAAAAATAACAAAACCATTAATGTATTGCATGCCCCTCCCCACACCCCCTGTGGTACGCAGTACCACAGTCGCCTGTGGTACTACGTACCACATGGTGGGCAGGGCTGTAGCCGCACTCGGCTACATATAGCAGCCCTCGACTGCTATGCGCAGCTGGGTGTGGCTGCGTGCGACCAGTACGGGGGTGGTATGATACCTGCTGACCACTCCTCCCCAAAATTTTATATATAATTTTTTTTTTAATTCTTTATATATATATATATTTTAAAATATATCCTTTCAAAAGAAAAATGCAGGTACGACCTGCAACATGTATAAATATTGTTTAATATACATATATATATTTTTATATTTATATATATATATAGATTTTAATCTATCATGAAAACATAGATTCAAAAATTTAAATATAATTTAAGTTCTTTCACAGGAATCAGAATATTGAGAATTTACACAAACGTAGAATTGACAAAATAGAATATGTATATATATATATATATTATATACATTTAGATATTCATAGATATATTTCCTTTTGTAAATATATATATATATATACATAAGTATTTATATATATATATATATTTATTCATAAATTATAATCAAATTAAAAGAACAATCTATTTTATATCACACACAATTTAATTTTGGGCATGCAAAATCCACCCAATAATAAAATGATTTTTATTTCAAAAAATAAATTTTAGTAGCAAACTATATTGAAGAACTTCAAAAATATTTACTAAATTTTTCCATAGAAGATTCAAGGGTTTCATACGAACAAATTTCAAATCACAGAACTTCTTTCAATGAATTTTTCAAATAGAGCAAACCAAATTTTGTTTATAGAATAATAAAATAACAATAAATTAAAACAATTAAAAAAACCTGGAGTCCATTCGATGTAGAATCCCCTCTATAGCTTCTTCTTGATTTCTTGCCTTTAGCTCTCTTCTAAATCAATCTTTTCTTCCAAACAATTCTTTTTTACCCAGAAGCACAAAAAAAACTATTTTTCATTACTTTTACAGACAAAAACTAGCAAAAACCTTTGTGTGTGTAAAAAATCTCTCATAATAAAAATAAATAATAATCAATAAAGCTCATCATCTTTTTCCTCAGAAATCCTCTTCAATCATTGGTTCTTTTCCTGCTTTTTAAAAGCACACTTATCTCACAATTTTAATTAAACATTAATTATTTTCTCAAGATATTCTCTACAGATTTTTTCTAATTTAATATTAGGAAAAATATAATATATAATTCCCATCATCAATATTTGTTTAAATTAATTTCTTAAACTTTTGATAAATTAAATAACTTTTAAATTTACAATATATTTAAAATTCAATATTTTACTATTTGCAATTAATCAAAGCAACAAAACATCATTAATTAATCTTATAAAATAAAGATTAATTAAATAACCACTAACCGTAAATAAAATAATTAATCCACAATTTAACAATACAAAGATAAGGACAAAACCTCAATCATGACACAACAGAACTCACAATGGGATGACGGACTTGGGACGGGGACACTTCCTTATCAACTACCTTTTTCAACATTGTACCTGTTAGGTTAATTTAATGCTCACCCTGTCCTATCAAAACAGGTGGAATCAAGACTTTATTCTTGCAATTCCTACATACCAACAAACGCCAAGTAACATATATATACATATATATATATATATATATAATCGAAAAGATGATATCATGAGAAGGAATTGCAGCATAGAAGGGTAGTCGTAAATGAGTGGTGCTACACTATCCTCTGACCAAAGCTATACTAATAAATACAACATTAGATATAAAGTAACAATTCTAACCAACTGATCACATCATACACTAATTACTAAACCACTGCATCCCAATGTATTACTAAAATCAAATTAACATCACCAAACCAAACAATAAGTAATAACAATCACAGTCTCAAAGTATCAAGCAAAATCATAGAAAGATAACAAGTCCAAATAGTTATGAGGGGTATTACAATATGCACTAAAAAAAAGGAGCATATGCACTAAAAAGGACAGCATATGCACTAAAATAGAGAGCATATGTGCTAAAACAAAGAGCATATGCACTAAAATATCCTGTATATGCATTGAAACATGAGGTAAATGTGCTAGTCTAGGTTGTGGATGTGCTATAATAGGGATTTGATGCACCAAAATTCATCACCAATGTGTTGAAATAGATAGTGGATGCACTACATTGGAATTCATGAATGGACCTATTGATGAAACTTGCAAGAAAAAAATATTAAAAATAGGGCTAGGCCCCACAGTGGGCACCAAAATGTGAACAATTCAGCCTAGACCTATTCAAGCATGGACAAACAAACAAATATTAGTCCTCAAACAAGTTTATACCAAACATTCCCTATGAAATTCATTCAAGCATAATAACAAGAAAACAACATAAAATCTCAAATAAAAGCTAATGAAATCTCATTCGAATGCTCAAACTAGCATCCCATAGGGGAATCAGTGCTTCTTTGGTGTTGAAAGAAGCCCTTTCCCAATTCCTTGATAAGCTTGATGATGATTGATTGATTCTTGATGAAAAATTCCAATAACCTAGCTATGGATGATGAATTCTATGATGACTTGGATGAGAATGTGAATGAACTTGCATAAACTTGTGGATAATAACCTTGCATCAAAATTTGGATCCTAAATCAATACAGAAGGCCTTTGTTTATAATGAAGAAGGACGGGGGATTGAAGAATAGGAAGAATGTGGGATTACAATTTGAACCAATGGAATTGTGCCACTTGTCAACATGCTAATGAAGGAGAGTGGAGCACATTTTGAACAATGTGCATGTTAAATGCATGTAGGTGGAATTTGAATTTGAAGAAGTGACTCATGTAAGGAGGGATGTAAGAGGAATTAATGCCAAGTTAGCTCAAGTAGAGGACACGTAAGAGGTTTTAATAACAAGTTGGAGGATAAACATCCTTTGGGAGGTAGAATTTAAATAAGTGGAATATTCCAAGAATATTCCATATTTGTATGAAAAGAGAATAATTAGTAAATCAAATAATTTGACTTACATGTGCAACTTGCAAAAGCTAGAGGAGTGGAGGATTTAGGAGTTAATTAATTTGTGATAAATTAACTTAGATGGTATTAGTTGATTTGACATTTGATTTAGATATTTAAATTTATTTAAATCAAATGAGAAGATAGTTGGGAGATTAGTAATTTAATTAAATAAATTTGATTTATTAATTTAAATGAAAACATATCTTTCCTATTGCAGGAGGTTGGTCACGAGGTCTAGTCTTTCCCACTCTCGTGGTATGGGAGGGCGTGTCGTGCTAGTGCTGCCGGTCATGTTAAAAAATTTACTAGGCGCACTACAATTTATAGGGGGTCGTGCTACCCAATTCCTGCAGTCTAAAAAAAAAAAAACATCAAGACTTGATTAAATAAAGTTGACTTATTTAATCAAAGAGAGAACATTAGGATTTAATTAAATAAAGTTGATTTATTGAATCAAAGAGAGAACATTTAGGATTTAATTAAATAAAGTTGATTTATTTAATCAAAGAGAGAACATTAGGATTTAATTAAATAAATTTGATTTATTTAATCAAAGAGAGAACATTAGGATTTAATTAAATAAAGTTGATTTATTTAATTAAAGGATGAATTTTGATGAATTAATTAAATAAAGATTATTCAATTATTTGGTTAGTAAAGAAATGATCAAGGAAGAATCAAGTGCATGATATCAATTAGGATAATTTGTGCATCTATGCAAGGGAAATAGAATATTTCTAGATTGGATAAAATGGTGACAAAACTGAAGAAGCAATTTATTCTAGTTGATTATGAGTTGGAACTACTCAAGAAGATGCAACCCTTGAAACAAGGAACAAGGATGGTGAAATAATACACATGAATTTCACAATGTCCTAATTCGAATAGGACATTTTAAGAAAAATAAGGATAAATTTGCTCATTATATCAACTTATCCGTTTTGGCAATAATAACCGCCTGAACCGTAGATTTTTGGGTTCTTATAGACTTCTCTAGCTCTTCTAAGGGTTTTTCACCTAAAACGTGAGAGATAGGGCCCAAAAATGATAAGGGTTCATTGAAATTATGTTATGTATGATGTTGTCTAAGTTAAATGAGATGAACTAAATGCAAGTGAGTGACTTAAACGAATGAATATGAATGAAAAACTAAGATTTAAAATGTGTTTGAAAACACACCGTGATATGCAAACAATGAACTAAATGATGAAATAATGCAGAACAAAAAGAAATAGGATGAAAAAAAGTGCACCAAGGAAAGATTTGATGAATCTAGAATGTCATGAATGTTGTTTGAAATTACAAAAATTTCACAGTTGGACTCATTTGCCCAGGGTGGCAAATTAGTCTTGCTACTAGTGAAAAAGTGTCAGAAGTAGGTTTCTGACTGTCGGGATCCAGAATCGGACAAAATTCAGATTTTCAATCTTAAGGTGGGACTCATTCACCACTGGTGGCGAATCAATCCTCTCCCAAAATTTTGAGAAATTAGGAGACAACTCTGCAAAACCAAATCTTGAAATCTGATTGTCGAGTTGTCGAAGTCAATTCTACAAGAAACAAACAAAAAACCTTCTCCAAGCTTTAAATAGAGTTGATTTGACTTGAAGCACCTAGTTGACTTGTTTACCAATCATCAACACCAAAAATCTTGTTAAATCTACAAGAAAAGGTTTCCAAACACACATGCAATAGGGGAAAAATGGTTGAGGGTTAGCAAATAGGGGTTTTCCTTGGTCAAACCCCACTTTTGCTAATCAAACCCTTAATGAAATAATGAAATGAAAGAGAATGATAAACTAAAAACATGTTATTTTTATCAACTTACCAAACCCTTGATGATGCAAATCTAAAGTAATGTCAATGGATACGACAAAGTGCTTCAATATTTCTTGATAAGATGTTGTAAGATTCTTGAATGATTGAGATGAGTGAATGAATGCTTGAATGAATGAAATTGTTGGAGATGTAAAATGAGGTGAAAATCACTTATTTATACAATCTTGTGCCTTAGTTACCCGTTCATACCTCATCACAGGCCAACATCAAGTGTTTTTGAATAAAAACCCGAAAGGAAATTTTAAATTTTTTGAATTTGGAGCTAAGGGGGACTCATTCGCCACCCATGGTGAATGGGTCCCACCTAGGACCTGAAAATGGCTGTCGGGAATTATCATGTATTTAATGTTGTTTGTCAAGCTTACATTCAAAAATACACTTAATTAAAGCATATGAGGGTATAAAGGGACCAAATAGAGCATAAGAAAGGGGTAAATAGTGAAGTTATGCCTAGAAAAGCATGAAATCTTTACACAAGACTTTACAGCACTTAAAAATACAACTTGTTTAATGATGAAAAGGTGAATTTTAGGTAAATTGTAATGAATAGAGTCTAGAAGAATGTAGAAATGTTTTACAACACTTCACAAAACCTTCACAAGATGTTATTTGAATTTTAGTACCTAAATATGCATGTTCAAGCCATGTTACAACAAATAATCAAAGTAAAATAGATGAAACACCATGAAAATGACAAGGGGCCATATTTCTATGGCACACCACCATTGAGGATGCTTATCAGTTCTCCTTGAAAGTTGAAGAATGAATGAACAAAAGATTTGAAAGCAAACAAAGAGGTGGAGGCCATAGTGAAAGGACTGGTAGATGGCCATTTGGAGGCTAAAGTGGAGATCAAAGGAAAGATGAAGGATATAGTAACTTTCGAGATAAAAAAATACATGACTCATATCAATTGCATGATCAAAATAGTGGAGACAAAAGAGGCAGAGGAAGATCTAAAAGAGGACCAGGAAGAGGAGGTTTTAGAGGAACACATTTTTAAGGTAGAGAAGTCCAAGACATAAGGCTTATGAGTTCCCTCAACATCAAGGAAGGATAAATGGAATACCTAAAGGAAATGCATGAGTTGCTCATGTGGATGAAGATGCTTGATCTTCATAGTCTAAAGATGCTAAAAGGGGTGAGTCCCTTGTTGTTAGAAGAGCCTTACTGAACGAGGAGAAGAAACCAAACCAATGAAATAATTTTTTTCACACTCGCTATAAGTGTGAAGGTAAGGTCTGCAATGTTATCATTGATGGAGGTAGCACTCACAATCTTGTGTTAGAGGAAATGGTCACTAGGTTACAAATGAAAAGGAGAAGACATCCATGTCCATATCAGATTGCATGGTTATAGAAGGGAAAAATGGATTTGGTGAATGAGAAATGTCTGATAAAGTTTAATATTGGTGATTATAAGGATGAGGGGTATGTACAGGGTCACGATGGGACAAAAAGTGGCAATATGATGGGTATGTGTAGGGCATGTGGCTGGTGATTTTTTATTTACCCAAAATTGATGAAATGAAAAGGGTTTTTAAAGGAGATTCTCAACTTTCCACCAATATAAATTATGCTTTACTTTGAATATAATAAATAATTATTATTCATTTTCTATTTGAATTATGACTAAAGTCTTGATTGATAGGTTGATTGAAAAATGTCTATAACTTTCAAACTGTATCACATTTTTTGAATCTGAAACATGCTCACATACTATAGGATTAAAAAAATAAAAAAATGAATTTCATGAAGTTTTGAACAAGTTAAGGTGGTCAGAAATACAATTTTTTATATTTTTTAAAAGTTGTAATAAAAAATTCATAATTAATTATTTACTTGGAAAAAAACTAGAAAAAAATATGCATCACATCAGGACATGAGTCCTTTACTTATATCTAAAATATTATAAAAAAATATTATCATTTTATTGTGGTTAGGGTGGTTAGATAGACACCTACTTCTTATTTTTCCCTAAAATTTAAGTACTAATGCATTAAAATTTCAAATTTTCACCAAATAGTTTTTGTTTTTAAAATAAACCTAGTAGTTTAGAAACTACATTCAATTTTCTACAAATTCTATTCTTACATATTTTTGAAATAATATAGATAACTTATTGGAATTTTTACATCAAGTTGCCTAACTCTATTTTTTTGAGTTTTTTGCCACTTAAGGGCCTTTTTTTCCATGGTGATCCTGCACATACCCTAAGGTTTCGTGTGATATCATACCTATGGATGTCTATCTATATGTTGCTAGTTAGAATGTGATAGTTTGATCAGGGAGCGGTGCATGATGGACACACTAACACCTATTCTTTGACCAAGGATGGTGTTCAACATAAGTTAAAGCCCCTAAAGGATGTAGGAGAAAAGGTATGTAGTAATGCATGAATTATTTTGGTTGATGGAAGAAAATTCCTAGAAGGTATGAGACATGAGCATATGTGTTTTGTACTAGTCCCTAGAGTTGATAAAGAAGGTGATAGTGATGTACCCATAAAAGTTTTATATTTGTTGAAAGAGTTTTAGGGTATTGTTTATGATAACATACCTAAAGGTTTTCCTCTAGTAAGGAAGATCAATCATTAGATGAATTTGATTCCTAGAGATAGTTTTCCAAATAAGGTAGCCTATTGAATGATTCCATCAGAAAATGAAGAATTGAATAAACAACTGCAAGAACTATTGTGGAAATGATTGATAAGGGAGAGTTTGAGTCTAGTGTAGTACCTATAGTATTGGAACCTAAGAAGGATGGGGAATTTTGGATGTGTATAGATTCCAAAGCCATCAACAAGATTACTATCAAGTATAGGTTTCCCTTGCCAAGGATGGACAACATCATGGATTGTTTGAGTGGAGCTGAGTAGTTCAAAAAGATAGATCTAAAAAGTGGTTATCACCAGATCTGAATAAGACAGTGAGATGAATGGAAGATCGCTTTCAAAACCAAAGAAGGTTTGAACGAGTGGTTAGTCATGCCTTTTAGGCTAACCAATGCATTAAGAACAGTCATGGGCCTCATGAACGAGGTATAGAAAGAATTTCTAGGTAAGTTCGTTATTGATTATTTTGATGACATTTTGATTTTCAGTAAGACATTGAATGCGCATCTGATGCATATAATTTTTTTGAGAAGTTGAGGGAATAAAAGTTATTAATCAACTTGAAGAAGTGTAGTTTTGTAAAATGCAAGTTGGTATACTTGGGAATTGCGATCTCAACAAAGGGTCTCAAGATGGATCCAAAGAAGGTAAAAGCTATTATTGAATGGCCTACACCAAGGATTGCTACATATGTAATATATTTTAATGGTCTAGCAAGTTTTTACTGGAAGTTTATCAAAGGTTTTAGTAGTATTTGTGCACCCATGATGGAAATAATGAGAGGGAATAGAAAAGAGTTTAAGTGGAGTGCATGAGCAGCAAAGAGTTTTGATTTGTTGAAGAAGAAAGTTACAAAGAAACTTGTTTTGGTACTTCCATATTTCAATAAAGTATTTTAGATAGACTATGATGCCAATGATAGTGTCATTGGAGTTGTTTCAAGCCAAGAAGGTAAACCTGTTGCCTGCTTTAGTGAAAATTTTAATGATGCCAAGATTTTTTTTATTTTTTTTTTATGATCAGGAGTTTTATGCCATAGTTCAAGCTTTGAAGAAATGGATACATTACTTGCCACCATTTGAAAGAATTTATTTTATTTACTGATCATCAGGCTTTATAGTATCTAAACAATCCAGGAAAGTTAAATCAAAGGCATTTGAAATGGGTTGAATTTTGGAAAAGTTACATATTTGTTAACAAAAATGTAGATTGAAGTTCTTGGGTTCAATGAACTCAAGCATTTGTATCCTAGTGATCCTAATTTTGTAGAGGATTGGAAAGCTTGGATGGAGCTTATCACTATGGATAGTATGAGATGGTTGGATTTTACAATCCAAGATGACATGTTTTTTTGAAGGAATCACTTGTGCATTCCAAGGAGTTCCATGAGAGAAAATTTGATCAAGGAGAAACACAGTGGTGGATTAGATGGAAATTTTGGTCTGGATAAGATGATTGTTGTTGTGAGTGAGCATTAATATTGGAAGAAATTACAATAGGACCTAAAGAAGTTTGTACAAAATTGTAGAGTATGTCAAATAGAGAAAGGAAATAGTTAGAATATTGGATTATATCAGTCGTTACTTGTACTAGAGAAGCCATGGGAGGACATCAACATGTATTTTATTCTTGGCTTGCCAAGGACACAATGAGGTCATGATTCCATAGTTGTGGTGGTAGACATATTTTCAAAAATGGCACATTTTTGTATAGGAGTGAATTTAGACCCCGCTTGCAAATTCACCTTTTCCATCCCTCCACCTTAGAAAATTAAACCTGACTAAGAAATTTCACATAGCCCATCCACAATGCATCCACTCGGTGCTTTTTTTTTTGTTGGTGGGGGAGTTTTTGTCAAAAAAACAAGAGTGACACATGGAGGTTTGTGTGGTGCCTTGTTGTCCTTAAAAGAATATTGCTTCTGGAGTCTGCAAGGATGTTACACTCCTCATTGGGGATGAAATATAACACCTTGTGTCAACCAGCTGGCCTGAAAATGGCTCTTTCCCTCCCATTTTGATCTTCAAATGCCTTTGTCATTCACTTCATCTCTTTGGCAACTCTTGATCATCTACACACTAGCTTGATTTCTTTAGCATCCTTTGACAATTTGAATCCATCTTCTATACATCTTGTTGCACTTTTTCCATCTTTGGAGTTGTAACTTGGTGTCCCGAGGAACTCCTTTTTCATTGTTGTAGCAACGTAGAGCTCACCAAGATTGTAGCCTCCTTTATGTGCTTGAGAGTACCTTGATTGAGAAGGTGATGTTGTTTCATTTCTCCATTTCTATAGAATTGCTTCTTGATTTACGTAGAATAATGTTGTTGGGACTATTTGGTATTCTTTTCTATTGTTCTCTTTATTGTATTTTCTATCTCATGGCTTTCTTGACTATCCATGGAGGTGGAAACACCAAAGTAGGGGTTTGACTGAGGAAAACCCCTATACAACCCCAACATTTTTCCTCTCTTAGTTGTGTGTGGAGCTTCCTGGTGAATTGGACTCTCAATGAGTTGGACTTCATCATCTTTTCTTTAGTTTTCTTCTTGATCATCTTCATAGTTATTTCTTACATTTTATTATTTATCATTACTTCTAGCACATTAAAACTCATTAACTAAACTATTAGTTGGTCTTTCTAAACTTTGTACTATACTTTTTCACTTTTGGCCATATAGATGCCAACACCCTAGAGAGACGCGAGTGTGCCATTCTATCATACCTAATCCATTCTACTAGCCTTGGGTAGAGATTTGTCGAATGTATGGCTTGAGTCCCATAAATTGACTTGTCTAGTCTCATCCAAGCACTCGGATCAGTAGAGTGACAAAAGCACTTGAGAGTGTTCTTCATTCTCTATCCTCAACCTAAAAAATTCACTTAGCTTGAGGTAAGCTAGGGAAACCCTCTGCTCTTGGCTCTCTGTGACCTAGAGCCTTAGTGTGGTTGGTCCCCCTACCTTACATTTTGGTGAACCCAATGTGAACAACGTCTATCTATTTCTTTGCATTGAAACTTTTTCTTCCACACTTGGTAGCTAGACTACACTTGGGTGTTGTGAGGGTTTACAAGAATCACAACTCAATCTGTGACTTCCAAGTATGTTGTTAGGTGAATTATATGACACTTCCTAATGGAAAAGATGAAGATCACTTTTAGTTATACTACTGGCTTTTCCACAGGTCTCATAGATGAGATGGGTTTCATTGGTGAGACCACTTGTGTACCCACTCCTCTAGCATCCCCCACAACTTCATCTGTGGATGAGGATGATGTTATTCATATTCCCATGAAAAATATTTTGGCCTTAGATAGGATGTTGTAGGGCCTTGTGAAGTATCTCGAGCAAGCATCAAATATGGCGAGAGCCACTAGGCTTGCTAGCAAGCTGAAATACATGTTAGGGAAGGATTGGATAGGTATAGAGTTCTTATGCGTCCTCACTGATATAACTGAATCATACATCCCTTTTTATATCACTAGATGGGGTACTACCCAAGGGAAGGTTCTCGATGCCTATGAGAAAAAAATAGGTGTCATGATGCCTACTACGTCTGTATGCATGGCCAAAATAGGCCCCTCAATTTGGGTTTCCTCAATTGTTGAGAGGCCCCCTACTATCAAGGCGATTAGAGTACCCCTTGGTTTTAGCTTCACCCCTCATATTGCCCTTGGTGGTGGGGGATCTGGTAGAATGAGTGGTGGTGGATTTGGTAGCAGAGGTGGCTTTGGTGGAGGCAGCTCTAGTGGAGGCCATGGTGGTGGCTTTTGTAGTGGAGGTGGCTCTAGTAGGGGTCCTCCTGGTGGTGGTGGCTGTAGAGGTGGTTTTGGTGGTAGTGGTTCTAGGGGAGGTTCCACTGGGTCTTTATCATCCTTTGACCCTATTTTGAATGCTCTTCAAAACATGGGTTGAATTCAAAACCAGTTGAGAGCCTTTCTCAAGCCTCTACCAAACATATTTTCCAACCTTTCTTCTAACATAGTCCATTATCGGTGGAGATCTTGAGTACTCCTTTATTGCAAGGAATGGAGATTCCTATGCTTGAAAAGTATGGTTGTAAAGGGGATCCATAGACACATGTGTCAGTGTTCAACACCATGTGTGTGAATTTCTGTCATCACGATGTTGTAATGGCATAACTCTTTCCTTGATCTATCAAGAACACAATACTTCAGTGGTACTTTAACTTGCTTGATAATTATATATTCTCATTTAATCAACTCGCTAGTCAGTTTCTCCATCAATTCTAGGCTAGCATCGGTCCAAAGATTACCTTCTTGGATCTCATCTGATGTAAGCAGGGAGAAAATGAGAAGATAACTAACTTCATAGCCTGATACCAAGCATTCTTTTGGAAAATTTCATACCCGCTACTTGACTCGGATGTGTAGAAGGTATTCAAAGGAAACCTATAGCGATCCTCATAGGAGAAGTTTTCCCTAATGAAATACCATTTTTTTTGTACATTTGTGTGCTGCACTATGAGAATATCAACAAATGATGGTTCAATTTGAGGGTTCCTCCTCACACTCTTGTTTTGATGGAAAGCCTATTGTGTCCATGATAGAACAAGGGTTGATATGAGAAAATGCTATCTC
This sequence comes from Sequoia sempervirens, assembly GCA_007258455.2. Classification (NCBI taxonomy): domain Eukaryota; kingdom Viridiplantae; phylum Streptophyta; class Pinopsida; order Cupressales; family Cupressaceae; genus Sequoia; species Sequoia sempervirens. The sequence goes on from VDFB02105785.1 coordinate 26,765,116, forward strand.
ACTGCTTTGAGTCCTTAATCTAAGAACTCCTAAGGTTTTTTTTCTTTCAGCCTAAAACCTATAGGTCCTCTTACCTTTGAGGCACCCTTGGTTCACTTTATCAACCCTGCTATCATTGCAAATTTGCTGCTACCAAGTGATATTTGGTACTCCTTCTTCACGTGCACAAACTAGCCCTTATTCCTCTAAAGACTAGTCACTCTTCCATTCTGCTAACCTTGTTGCAGGGGTGTGTGTGGCAGTTTCCAAGGCCTCCATATTCATCTTTTCTGGTGCTTCAACAAACACCAAGCTTCAGCTCTCCATTGTTTTCACAAAAATAGAGTTCTTGGTTCTTGGGCAGGGTTACAAGCATCAAAACTCTTTTAGCCCTCTTGACACAAGAACAAGGTTATAACTCCTCTCTTTCCACCAATTGTGCCAATCTTTCTATTGGTTCTCTGGCTCTTTTTCCAAGCTCCGATTGCTTCTTTAGAAATTGGTGTCTTTTCTGCCCGTACAGGGTTACAATTCAACCTTGGTGGAAACTAGGGTTTCTCAAGGCTTTTTCTTGGTTTATTCTATCTTTACAGACCACCAATGCATTAAATAACCTTCTATTCACCACTCCACACTTTATTTAACCTGTCTACATTCACAATACACATTAGAGTTTAACATTTCACACCCCTGCTACGTTGGGATTTCTGCTCTCTTGACTGTATTTTCTAGTCAGGTTCCCAAACTCGCCTAGAAACAGTCTTTCAACTTGCAAGAAAAACCTCTAATATTTACCATATGTACAATATATACAGTGGTGGAGTTTAGCATTGTTCCCTCTTCATCCATGCTGCTTGGCACGTTCAGAAACAACATCTAAACTCCATGTTTCTGGTTTATTTTACCAGTCCCAAAACAGATTTAAAGAAAGGACATATTTTATAAAAAGGAAAGAGCGATAGAAAAATAGTTTTAAAATACCAAAAATAGAACTATAACACATTTCTATACATGCTCTTATTCCAATAAAAGACTCATGCTATCCATTTATTGCTGTTACGCCAGAATGCATAGAAAAAAAATAGATTTATTTTCATTAAAAACACTGCCTCTTGTTTATTTTTATCAAAACATTTTTTTTTCAGAGCTTTCCACCATTCAAAAAACATTCATTAACCTCAAACATGGTCGAGGCTTTCCCTTCCATCGCCAAGAAACCGTTAGGTTTTGAGATTCGGGCTCAAAAGTGGCCAAATAACACGCGTTTGAGAACACACTGTGTTTTCGAATTTCAGCCAAAAACTAAGGAAACGCCTACAAAACGAGTTCCCAGTTTATTTTAAGTTTAGCTAAGCTCTAAAAAGGTCCGCTTACACATTGTAAAAGGAATTAGGACCTTGAAAAACAAAAAGGAAATGATTTAAAAGCAAAAAATCAAAATATGCTTATTTTTAAGGTAGGTGCTCTTGCACCATTCTCCCCCTCTCAGCACAAAGACGAAGAACTAGAAGGTGGTATCAGTTTCAGGTCAATTCCAAGCTTATTGAATTGATCCTCTTGTACCCATGTAGCCTCTGAGTCAGGTTTTCTCTTCCACTTGATAAGGTGCTCCATGTATACCTTATTCCTTGTTGCTTTCTTCACCATGGACTCCAAGACCTTCTCTGCCTGAGCTTTCTCTTGACTTGGAAGGGGTATATTACTGATATCCTAAAAGATTTCTTTACTGTACCCTTGTACCTGATCAAATCAGCAATGTTGAAGACTGGAGATATGCCCAAATCCGATGGAAGTTCCACCTTGTATGCATTCTTTCCATACTTAGCTATCACCTTGCATGGTCCTACCCGCTTCATGTGCAACTTGGTAGACATCCCCTTCTGCAATCTAGATTTGTTGAGGTGAACCATCACATAATCACCCACCTGGAACTACACATCTCTTCTTGTGTCATCAACTTTATCTTTCAACTTTTGTGTTGCTGCTGTGATTGTTTTCTTAACCTGCTCATGAATCTCCTTCATGGTTTGAGTGAAATCGTCTGCATGTCCACTCCTATTCTCCATTGTTCCAAGGTCTCTGAGCTCACAAATTCCTCTTGGATGCATCCCATACACAACTTCAAATGGGATTTTTCCTGTAGTTCTATTCACACTATCATTGTATGCATATTCCACTTGGGAAATCACCATATCCCAGGTCTATCCATATTCCTTTGTCAAGCACCTCAATAGGTTACCTAACACTTTGTTAATCACCTCAGTTTGACCATCGGTCTGAGGAACTAATTTAATTCCTTTTAGGATGTGTAAGCGGACCTTTTTAGAGCTTAGCTAAACTTAAAATAAATTGGGAACTCGTTTTGTAGGCGTTTCCTTAGTTTTTGGCTGAAATTCGAAAACACAGTGTGTTTTAAAACGCGTGTTATTTGGCCACTTTTGAGCCCGAATCTCAAAACCTAACGGTTTCTTGGTGATGGAAGGGAAAGCCTCGACCATGTTTGAGGTTAATGAATGTTTTTTGAATGGTGGAAAGCTCTTAAAAAAATGTTTTAATGAAAATAAATCTATTTTTTTCTGTGCATTTTGGCGTAACAGCAATAGATGTATAGCATGAGTCTTTTATTGGAATAAGAGCATGTACAGCAATGTGTTATAGTTCTGTTTTTGGTATTTTAAACTATTTTTCTATCGCTCTTTCTTTTTTATAAAATCTGTCTTTTCTTTAAATCTATTTTGGGACTGGTAAAATAAACCAGAAACATTGAGTTTAGATCTTGTTTCTGAACGTGCTAAGCAGCATGGATGAAGAGGGAACAATGCTAAACTCCACCACTGTATATATTGTACATATGGTAAATATTAGAGGTTTTTCTTGCAAGTTGAAAGACTGTTTCTAGGCGAGTTTGGGAACCCGGCTAGAAAATACAGTCAAGAGGGCAGAAATCCCAACGTAGCAAGGGTGTGAAATGTTAAACTCTAATGTGTATTGTGAATGTAGAAAGGTTAGAGAATGTGTGGAGTGGTGAATAGAAGGTTATTTAATGCATTGGTGGTCTATAAAGACAAAATAAACCAAGAAAAAGCCTTGAGAAACCCTAGTTTCCACCAAGGTTGAATTGTAACCCTGTACGGGCAGAAAAGACACCAATTTCCAAAGAAGCAGTCGGAGCTTGGAAAAAGAACCAGAGAACCAATAGAAAGATTTGCACAATTGGTGGAAAGAGAGGAGTTCTAACCTTGTTCTTGTGTCAAGAGGGCTAAAAGAGTTTTGAGGCTTGTAACCCTGCCCAAGAACCAAGAACTCTGTTTTTGTGAAAACAACGGAGAGTTGAAGCTTGGTGTTTGTTGAAGCACCAGAAAAGATGACTATGGAGGCCTTGGAAAGTGCCACACACACCCCTGCAACAAGGTTAGCAGAATGGAAGAGTGACTAGCCTTTAGAGGAATAAGGGCTATTTTTTGCATGTGAAGAAGGAGTACCAAATATCACTTGGTAGCAGCAAATTTGCAATGATAGTAGGGTTGATAAAGTGAACCAGGGGTGCCTCAAAGGTAAGAGGACCTATAGGTTTTAGGGTAAAAGAAAAAACACCTTAGGAGTTCTTAGATGAAGGACTCAAAGCAGTGAGATAGCATTTTCTCATATCAAAAATTAGTTCCCAATTTGCTCCATAGTGTTTTCTAGAAATGACTCATGAATTTTACATCCCTATCTGAGACAATGCTCAATGGCAATCCATGGATTCTCACAACTTCCCTGAAAAATAGATGGGCAATGTAGCTTGGATCATGTGTAGTCTTGCAAGGAATAAAGTGACTCGTCTTGCTAAATCTGTCCACAACTACAAAAAAACTGTCAAAACCAGATTTAGTCTTGGGAAGACCCACCACAAAATCCATGCTCACACACTCCCATAGTCTGTTCGGAATAGGCAAGGGCTGATATAACCCAGCATTGCTAGCTCCCCCTTTGGCTCTCATGTAAACAACACACTGTTCAACATACTTTCTAACATCACGTGCTAATTTAGGCCAATAATAAAACCTTTGTACCAGCTCTAATGTTTTATTAATACCAAAATGCCCACTAAGACTGCCATTGTGTTTTTCTTGGATCATATTTTCCCTCATTGATCCTTTTGGGACACATAACAGATTTCCCTTGAATAACAACCCATTTTGCAATGTATAATCAGCATATTGACTGTGAAAATGATTTGCAAAGTCTGAACACACCTTGTAGGCTTCGGAAAAGCCTTCGTCATCACCATAGAGATCCTTAAAAATTTCCAATCCTATGCTTTTCAGTTGTATCTCTTGGACTATCAACATCCTCCTACTTAATGCATCTGCCACTTTGTTTTGCTGTCCCTTCTTGTGCTTAATGGTAAATGTGAAGGATTGAATGTACTCCATCCATTTCAAGTGTCTATTGCTTAACTTCTCTTGGGTATTGATATAACTGAGTGCCTGGTTATCCGTGAAAACCACAAACTCTTTGGGCAGCAAATAATGCCTCCATTTCCTAAGGGACTGCACTAAAGCATAAAGTTCCAGATCATAGGTGGAGTATTTTTGCTTAGCTTCATTAATTTTTTCACTAAAGAAGGCTATAGGTCTACCTTCTTGACTAAGGACTCCTCCTACTGCTACTCCATTTGCATCACACTCAACTGTAAACAATTTATCAAAGCTAGGCAACAAAAGTATAGGTTGGGTTGCTATCTCTTTTTTTAGTTTTTCAAACCCTTTATCAGCCTCTAGTGTCCACTTAAACTTTGTTTTCTGACCACCCTTGATTGTATCTAACACTGGTGCACATATACCACTAAAATTCCTTATAAACTTCCTATAAAACTGAGCCAAACCATGAAAAATTCTTACCTCAGTTGTTGTGGTTGGTGTATACCAGTTTAGGATGGCTTCCACCTTACTTGGATCCATCTTTAGCGTTCCTTGGGATACCACAAAGCCTAAATACACAAGCTCTTGTTTGAAGAACTCACACTTCTCAAGGTTGATTGCCAACTGTTCTTCTTGCAACCTTTTGAGTACCATCTCTACATGCTTCAAATGCTCTTCTGCTATCTTACTGAAAATCAGTATGTCATCCAAGTAAACTACCACAAAAATCCCTGTGAAATCTTTAAGCACCTCATTCATTAGTCTCATGAACGTGCTAGGGGCATTCGAGAGGCCAAATGGCATCACTTTCCACTCATATAAACCATCATTCATCTTAAAGGCTGTCTTCCATTCATCACCCTCCTTAATTCTGATTTGGTGATAACCGCTCTTAAGATCTAGCTTAGTGTAAAATTTTGCATCTCCAAGGCAATCCATTAAATCTTCAATCCTAGGTATTGGAAATCTATACCTAATTGTGATTCTATTTATTGCTCTAGAATCAGTACAAAGTCTCCATTTACCTCCTTTTTTTGTTTCCAGAACAACTGGGACTGCACATGGACTAATACTCTTTTGAATCAGACCTTGATTCAGCAACTCTTCCACTTGTCTTGCCACCTCTTTGTTCTGCTCAGGGGTCAGTTTGTAGGCTGCTTTGTTAGGCAATGAGGCTCCAGGTATGAAGTCAATTTGATGACTTATTGCTCTCTTGGGTGGTAGAGTGGATGGTGTTCCATCACTCACAATGCTCTTGTATTTTTTTAGCCTACCACCCAAGCCATCTCTTCCTGTATATTCCACTTCAATCCATTGAGGTATCTAGCCACTTTTAGGCTCTCATCTTCTGCCACATTTGATCTCAAACAAAGCTTCTAAAACTCTTCCGTGTAGGTGTTTACATCTTGGTCTTTTTGTCTTAAACTCTACCTTTTCTTGTGGAGCTGAATTTCATAGTCATCGGGCATATAGGCTTCTTTCACTTTTGCAACCATTCCTTTCCAGGTTGATATAGGCTGCTTACCTTCTTTCTCACTTTCAGTCTGAATAAACTTCCACCAAGTTAACGCTGATCCTCTCAGCCTTGATTTTGCAACCTTCACCTTTTGTGCTTCTGTAACTCCATCACATTCAAAGTGGTTCTCCATTCCTTCTATCCAGTCCATGACTAGGTTAGGTTCCATCTTTCCACTAAATAGTGGTATTCCTTCAAGTGCTTTTCCACTCAAAGCTTTTAATGCCTTCAAGAAAGGCTCCTCGTTCAAGATGGGGTCAGATTCAGGGGTCTTATCTTCCTCTGCAACCTTTTCTTCTTTTGGAATTCTTCCTTCAAATTGTGCACTCCTCACTGCTGCCTCAAGTTGAGCTATTCTTTCCCTCAACTGCTTATTGTCTTCTTCTTGCTCTTCAACCATCTTTTCCAGTTCTGCATTGGTCACCATGGTGGAAGTTTCACTTGACTCTATGTCTGACATGCAAGATTCCTTTCCCAAATCTTTAGCTATGCTCTTATACCAATCTGATAGAACAAGGGTTGATATGAGAAAATGCTATCTCACTGTTTTGAGTCCTTGATCTAAGAAATCCTAAGGTGTTTTTTCTTTCACCCTACAACCTATTGGTCCTCTTACCTTTGAGGCACCCCTGGTTCACTTTATCAACCCTGCAATCATTGCAAATTTGCTGCTACCAAGTGATATTTGGTACTCCTTCACGTGCACAAACTAGCCCTTATTCCTCTAAAGACTAGTCACTCTTCCATTCTTCTAACCTTGTTCCAGGGGTGTGTGTGGTACTTTCCAAGGCCTCCATAGTCATCTTTTCTGGTGCTTCAACAAACACCAAGCTTCAACTCTCCATTGTTTTCACAAAAACAGAGTTCTTGCAGGTTCTTGGGCAGGGTTACAAGCCTCAAAACTCTTTTAGCCCTCTTGACACAAGAACAAGGTTAGAACTCATCTCTTTCCACCAATTGTGCCAATCTTTCTATTGGTTCTCTGGCTCTTTTTCCAAGCTCCGACTGCTTCTTTGGAAATTGGTGTCTTTTCTGCCCGTACAGGGTTATAATTCAACCTTGGTGGAAACTAGGTTTTCTTAAGGCTTTTTCTTGGTTTATTCTATCTTTATAGACCACCAATGCATTAAATAACCTTATATTCACCACTCCACACTTTCTTTAACCTATCTACATTCACAATACACATTAGAGTTTAACATTTCACACCCCTGCTACGTTGGGATTTCTGCCCTCTTGACTGTATTTTCTAGCTGGGTTCCCAAACTCGCCTAAAAACAGTCTTTCAACTTGCAAGAAAAACCTCTAATATTTACCATATGTACAATATATATAGTGGTGGAGTTTAGCATTGTTCCCTTTTCATCCATGCTGCCTGGTACATTCAGAAACAACATCTAAACTCCATGTTTCTGGTTTATTTTACCAGTCCCAAAACAGATTTAAAGAAAAGACAATTTTATAAAAAGGAAAGAGCGATAGAAAAACAGTTTTAAAATACCAAAAACAGAACTATAACACGTTTCTTTACATGCTCTTATTCTAGTAAAAGACTCATGCTATACATCTATTGCTGTTACGCCAGAATACACAGAAAAAAACAGATTTATTTTCATTAAAAACACTGCCTCTTGTTTATTTTCATCAAAACATTTTTTTTCAGAGCTTTCCACCGTTCAAAAAACATTAATTAAACTCAAAAATGGTCGAGTATTTCCCTTCCATCACCAAGAAACCGTTAGGTTTTGAGATTCGGGCTCAAAAGTGGCCAAATAACACGCGTTTGAAAACACACTGTTTTTCAAATTTCAGCCAAAAACTAAGGAAACGCCTACAAAACGAGTTCCCAATTTATTTTAATTTTAGCTAAGCTCTAAAAAGGTCCCCTTACACATCCTAAAAGGAATTAGGAAAAGTTGTTACAAATGTATTCATGAGTAAAAATCATAGCCTCAAATGTAACGAATTTTATTTAGTTAGTTGAATATTATTCTTCTATTCTACAAAAGTTGTTAAAGGATAAGATCATAACTTTGGAAAATCCATTACATCTAAAGGAACCTTATCCTAATTGGTACAATGGGAATGATTTTTGTTAGCACCATCGATTTAACGGGCATCATATTGAGTTTTGTATGCACCCACATCATGTGATACATGATTGCATCTACAACGGTGTTATCCATCTCGATGGGAAAAATCATAACACAAATAAGTCAGTAGTGAAGGCCAATAGTGAGTTGCAGATTTACACAAACCAATTTTTGTCCCATCCTACAAACTTGATTATTGACCCCTTTGATGCTTCTCCTCAACCCTCAGTGTATGTTAATATGGTTTCAGTTACTCCTCTGTTCCTTTTTCCTCGATTGTGGGGATCTCGCATCCTTTGAAAAAATAGAAGATGGAGGATGACCCCGCTAGTAATTGGTGGGTATGTGTAGGATCATCATGGAAAAAATAGACCCTGAAGTGGCAAAAAATTCAGAAAAATCAAAGTTAGGCAACTTGACATAAAAATTTGAATAAGTTATCTATATTATTTAAAAAAAATGTAAGAATAAAATCTATAGAAAATTGAATGTAGTTTCTAAACTACTAGGTTTGTTTAAAAAAAATAAAAATCTATTTGGTGAAAAGTTGAAATTTCAATGCAGTAGTACTTAAATTTCAGGGAAAAAATAAGTAGGTGTCTATCTGACCACCCTAATCACAATAAAATGATAATAGTTTTTATAAGATTTTAGATATAAGTAGAAGACTCATGTCCTATGTGATGCATATTTTTTTGTAATTTTTTCCAAGTAAATAGTTAATTATGAATTTTTTATTACAAATTTTAAAAAATATAAAAAAAATGTATGTCTGACCACCTTAAGTTGTTCAAAGCTTCATGAAATTCAATTTTTCTTTTTTTAATCCTATAGTATGCAAAGCATAAAATGTGACGCATGTTTTGGATTGAAAAAATGTGATAGCATTTGAAAGATATATATTTTTCAATCAACCTATCAATCAGAACTTTAGTCATAATTCAAATAGAAAATGCATAATAATTTACTTATTAAATTCAAAGTAAAGCATAATTTATATTGGTCGAAAGTTGAGAATCTCATTTGAAAACCCTTTTTCATTTCGTCAATTTTTGGTAAAAAAAATCTCGTCAGCCACATACCCATCATATTGCCACTTTTCAGTGCATCATTATCCTGCACATACCCTGGTGTCAAAAGAGGAGTCCACCTTTTTCAGAAGGTGGTTCTATATTAGCATGTGTCATCCTAGTGACGGAAGAAGTTTTGACATCCCCAGAGTTTGTCACTACTCCCAAGTCACTTGATGAGCCTAGTAGTGAATCTTGGGTGTTGCCTCCCTCATCTGTTGAGGAAACACATGGAATTCCTGTGAAGTGCATGTTTAAATATTTAGAGGAGGTCTTGGCCCTTTTAGCGATCTTTATGAAGTTGTTGACCTTTACCCCACAAGAACTAAAAAGAGAAGACCTCGTGAGGCCTTCTTCCTTGGCTCTTATTGTGGGGGGGTTGGAGGGTTCCCCCTTGTTATTCCACCCTTGTAGGCTTGTCCACCTTCCCCATATAATGATCTCAATTGGGAGGCCAATGACCTCTTGGTTGATGAGTTCTAAGGGGGCCTCTTCTTTATCTTTAGTGTAGATTTTGTGTTTTTTTGTGTTCCCTCATGCTTGCATTATGTGTTCCTAGATGACCATTTTCATCATCATAGGTTCTTGGATACAGGAGTGCTTATGTGTCACACAACTTCCTCTATTTGTTACATCATTCTTACTCTATTATGTGTACTTATTTTCAACAATTAGGGATGATGCAAAGTGTTGGGGGAATTTAGGCTTCCCTTCCATGTTGACCAAATTTTTTATTTTTATTTTGTGTTCTTGTGCATTCTTGATATGATCTAATATAGTATGGGGCTGATGACAGATTATTAATATACTACTATTATACTTATATATATTTATGAGTAGCGCTAACCCTGAAATATCAGATCCCCCTTGTGACTCCCATTCATAATTTTTTGTTCTCTTTTGCATTTTTTGTCCTCTTACCTTTCATTCTTGCTTTGTGATGTTGTGGTGCTCATGTGTTGTCCCTCGTGTGTGTGAAAACACTACCACGATGACATATCGCTATGTTCTACATGCCACAACATCACTTTTTCATTCTTGCTTTTCTCTCCTTAGGATTTCACGTGCCTCTACATTGAGCATGTACCATCCTAACAGAGGGCTATCATGTCACTTTTATTTTTAGAAAATTAATTCAATAGCCAACAAATATTTTCTCAAAAATATTTCCAATTTTTTTTTCAAAAATCGCATTCTCAACAAGGACCCCTAGCAGAACATGTTTCCTTCGTCATGGGTTTGTAAAGAAAGAAATTGAAGAACTTTCTTGCAAGGAGGGAGAAAATTTTCCTACAGGAGAAGCCTTAAACTTCCCTTCATGAGGGGAATTTTCTTCCTTTTGAATTCAATGATAAATTGAACATCTTTTGAAAGGATTCCTTGATGTTGAATTGATTTATGAAAAATATGCTTACACTTTCAAATAGCACGTCCCTTGAGTGGACCCCTTTTATTTTGGAGGGTTCCCTAGGGAGCCGTTCAAAATTTCTTCCTTCAATTTTTTGACTGTCTGCATGACTGTTTACTTGTTTTCCTATGTGACTACTCTTTGTTTTCTAACAGGTTTTATCTATGGATTAACATGTTGCTTTGTAGGTGCACCTATGAAGCCGCTTTCTATTCTGACTCTACGAAGTCCCCTTACACTAATCTTCCTCCAATAGAGAGCACCTAAGGGGGTGCCTTCTTTGCAAGTTCAAGGGCCTGTGAAGCACTTGCATCTTGCAAGATTCATCCATCATTGGTCTGTGGGCCTTTAGTATACTATTTTCAACTCTATCATTCTGAGGATCTATAGAGTCCTTTCTTCGAACCTCCTTAGGAGATAGTACCTATGGAGTTCTTTTCATGCCCTACACTTTTGAGCTCGCTAGATTATAGTCTTCTTCCTTGATGGTTCAATTACACATTTATAAACTCTATGATCTACTTTACTAAACATTGGTTGACACTCATGCTCGCTAAAGTGGGGGAAAATGTATGAAGTGAATTTGTACCCCTCTTGCAAATTCCCCTTTTGCATCCCTCCACCTTAGAAAATCAAACCTGAATAAGGAATTCCACATCACCCATCTATAATGCATCCACTTGGAGCTTGTTTTTTTTGTTAGTGGGGGAATTTTCGTCGAGGATGGAAGCATGGCTTGCAGACGTCTATGTGGTGCACTCCCATCCCTAACAGATTCCTACCTCTGGAGTCTGCAGGGATGTTACACTCCTCATTGGGGACTAAATGTAACACCTTTGTCTCGACCAGCTAGCCCAAAACTGGCTCTTTCCCTCCCATTTTGATCTTCAAATGCCTATCTTGCTCATTCACTTCATCTCTTTGGAAATTCATGGTCCTTTGCAAACTAGCTTGATTTCTTTAGCATCCTTTGAGCATTTCAATCCATATTATACACATCTTGCTACACTTTTTCCACCATTGGAGTTGTAACTTGGTGTCCTACGATACTGCTTCTTTGTTGTTATGGCAGCGTAGACCTCAACAAGCCTGCAACCTCATTTACGTGCTTAAGAGAATCTTGATTGAGAAGGTGATATTGTTTTATTTGTCCATTTCCATATCATTGCCTCTTTATTTACATAGCATAATGTTGTTGTGACTGTTTGGTATTATTGTTCTCTTTACTGCAATTTCTATTTTGTGGCTTTCCTAGCTGTTTGTGGAGGTAGAAACACAAAAGCAAGGGATTTATTGAGGAAAACCCCTATACAACCCCAACATTGTGGAAGAAGATGAAGACTGATTTGAAGTTTAGTTCAACACACCATCAATAGTCTAGTGGAAAAATAGAGGTGGTGAATAGGAGTTTGGGTAATTTGCTAAGATGCTTAGTAGGTGAAAAACCTAAGGGATGGTATTTGATTTTTCCACAGGTAGAATTTCCTTACAACAATTTTACCAATAGGAGCACTTGTAAATCACCATTCCAGATTGTGTATGGGTATAGTCCTAGAACTTCTTCTAAATTGAGGAATATGGATAAGGGAGAGAAGAGTAGTGTTGAAGCTAAGGATTTTTCTAAACATCTAAAAAATTTACATGAAGAGGTTAAAAAACATATCCATAGGAGGGATACATAGTAGAAGGCTAAGGGAAATAAAAAAGGAAGGTATAAGGAGTTCTAGGTAGGTGATGAAATCATGATTCATTTGTGGAAGGAGAGGTTTCTAGTTGGAACATACAACAAGTTGAAGATGAAGAAGTTCATACTATGCAAGACCCTGTAGAACAATGATTTAGGTAATGTGTATGAGGTAGAGTTTCTAAGTGAGATTCATGTTTCACCTATGTTTAATGTCTCTAATTTGAGAAAGTACCATGAACGAGATAAGGAGCCTGAGTTGACTGAGGCACAATGGAGCATTCCAACACCTACTTCAAAAAAGGAAGAGATTGAATAAATTATGGATAGTCATGTGGTGAGGAACACAAGGAACATGCAATATGTAGAATATTTGGTAAAATGGAGAGGAAGGCCTCTTGAAGATTCAGCATGGTTGTCTGAATTAGAGGTTAGCCATCTTGGTTTTCCTCTAACTCTTGAAGAGTGAAAGGGTTAATTTTCAAATTACCTTGGGTGTCTAATATAGAAGCATCTAGGGTGCACAGAAAATATTGCATCAATCTGAGTTATTTCTTCTCCAATAAGGGCTAAAATAGTTTGAATTCACTAAGTATGGAAGTTTGCAAGCATTCATGAGAAAATTCTGGTGTTCTAGGTTTTAAGGGATTTGCTCATCAGTGTGACAAGGATACTTTGATGGGACCTTATCATATTTCCCTTTGACACTCTCACAAACTAAATGCATTACCAACGAGTGGCATCAAAGAGATTTGGGAGTGCCGGTAGGTGAAATAATGGAAAATGGGGTTGAATGCTATTGTATAGCTTAGGACATAGAGAACACCCACTTTCCAATTATTTCATTAAAGGATTTAACCCTAGAGATCTCAATGCAAAGGAGAAAGAGATCTTGCAATAGGGTTTTCCAAGTGGCTAATTGTAAACTAATGAGGGGTTCACCACCAAGCTCGGGCTTGGAAAGACAAATACAATTCTTAACCCTAATTCAATGCAATCTTTCACTAAATGACCTAGAAATACAAATAAAACCAAACAAAAAGTTGTAAGATGAAATGTGTGCATCAGGGAATCTGAAGTAGACTTAAATGAGCTCTGAAACATTCAAAAAACTTGAATTTTTGACCTAATAGGACTCATAAACCAGTCTAAGTGAATAAGTCCCAAATCTAGATTTCTGCACAAGAACATGTTTCTAGAAAAAGGGTATCTGAATCTACAAAAATATTGAAAAACAACTGTAGTTAGATTCATTCACAACTTCTAGTGAATCACTCTCATTCTACTTTTTTGGAAATTCAAAGTTTAGATTTTCACTTCAACACCTACTCTTTTCTCCCAAATTGATTTCCAGATTTGAATTTGTAAAAATACTTGCAAAACAAAATATAGACTTGATTTGCTTATGGGGGTTTGCCTTGGTCAAACCCCTAGTTTGGTAATTAAACCTTGATAGAAATAATGAAATATGCATGTAAATAGGAATGTGAATCCTAACCTTAAGTGTGTCTAAGATTAAGAAATCTAAAATGCAATGAAACCCTATTCTAATGTTTAAGAATGAGATGCATGAATGAAATATGACAATGAATGACTTGTTCAAAAATGTGCCTCAACTAGCTAGCTTAAACCTCTATTAAAGACTTGGCGGATTTCCCCTTTGTGTTAATGCTTTTACCTATATACCGCTAGGTATTTGTGAGAGAGATGCGGTAGAGCGGTATGCTGCCATACCATGGGAACCTTCTAGCAGAGGTGTGATAGTGTGGTGTATACTTCCATACCCTGGGATCCCTCTAGCTATCTAGTGGTAGTGTGGGGTACTGCCATACCAAGGGGGTCTCTTGACTGTCTAGCAATAGTGCGAGGTACCACCATACCTCGGGGGTCCTTTGGCTATTTGGTGGTAGCCCAGTGTATCGCCACCCCATGGGATCTTTTTGGCTATTTGGTGGTAGCGTGGTGTACTGCCACCCCACAAGATCTTTTTGGTTGTCTGGCGGTACTGCGGTGATACTGCCATACTGCAAGAGTCTTCAAGCTGGGATGCAGTAGTGCATGGATACTGCCATACCTCAAAGGTCTTTTGGTGGTTGAGTGGTAGCGTGGGATACCGACATACCTTGGGGGTTTTCTGGATAGCTAGTAGTGGCATGGTGGAAAGACCATAAGGAATGGCTAACAATTTCGTGCGATAGTCAAATGTGATAGACAAGTGATGTGTCAACACATGGCATGATTTCATTTGTTGATTTTACATCGCTATTGTAAATCAACAATCATTTCCTGAAAGCTTTATTTTCTGTTAGTGATATATTTGCATTAAATGCATATTCTGATTCGGGAGTTGACAAAATGCAAATATAGTAATATTCTCTATCACTAAAATTTAATGTAGGGCGGCTTGATGAGTGCTACATGGTGGTGCATGTAACCTAAGTCAAAGGAAGCTTGTCGGTGAAGGAACAATATTAAATGAAACCCTAATGGCTATTATGGATTGTAGAGAATTCATTGTATTCTGAATGAGCATTGTAATAGTGAGATGAATATAGTGAACGACTATCTATGAATGAGGTCGATCAAGGGGATACTGCTATGAGCTAACATCTGAGAGTGAAGTTTGTAACTCTGTATGTTATTTATTTACTATAATACAAAGTGACTTTACTTGGTGTGGTGGGTTTTTCTCTTGTAAGTGCTTTCTCAAATATGTCTGGTGTTATCTCTATTTGTGTGATTTATTTTTGTCTGTCCTATTGTTCTATGAATGTGCATCTCAAATGTATGTAGATTGTTAAATGAGGTTTTTTGCACTTCTCTTATGAGGAATTCCATTAGGAAGGCATTTTTTTGCACTATTTCTTTCCTTACAAGTGGTATTAGAGCCTGGCTAGTTTTGTTATCCTTGTGAGTAGGGTTGGCTTTTTGCACTAATCCTTTTTTAGTGGGAGTCTTGCAAAGGAATAACTAATTATTTTGTTTACAATTTGAGATGGCAAGTACATCAGGAAGAGTAGAAATTGAAAAATTTGATGGTAGCAATTTTGAGTTGTGGAAACTCAAAGTGGAAGTCTTGTTGGTGGATAGAGACCTCTAGATTGTTGTGTCTGGAAGTATGCCACAATGTATGAAACAAGAAGATTGGGACCTCATAGATAGAAAAGCTAGAGGGTTGGTAGGACTTTTTCCAGGCTGATTTTGTACTCCTTAACATCCATGAGGAGAATACTGCATCTTCATTATGGAAGAAACTTGGTGACATTTATCAAGGAAAGTCTTTGGTGAATAAGTTATTCTTGAGGAGAAATTTGTACTCCTTGAAGATGGAAAAGGTGCATATGTAGCAGACCATCTAAATTCATTTAACATGATTGTTGCTCAGTTGGTGTCTATGGGTGTGAAAATATAGGAGGAGGATCATTGTATGCTTCTATTATGTTCCTTACCTGAAACTTGGGACCATCTGGTAATGGTTATTGGAAGTACAACAACTAATTTCAAGATGAAAGACGTGGTTTCCTCGCTGATGTTAGAGGAAATGTGGAGGAAGTCCTCTTAGATGGCCAAGGAGGCTCTTGTTGTTCTGGGTAGATCAAAGGAGAGAGGAAAGAAGAAGGAAAAGAAGTCTAAATCCAAATATGAAGGGAGATCAAAGTCCAAGGTGAAATGCTAGAACTATGGACAGTCTAGTCATATCCAAAAGGATTGTAAGGAGGAGAAAAATAAGAAGAAGAATAACTCTTTAGACAATGAATTTTCTCAGATTGATGTAGATGCTTTCATTGCAGCCTTGGAAACTCAAGCCTTAGATGATGTCCGGCTGATTGACTTAGGTGCATCTTTTCACTTGACTTCTCACAGATATTGATTCACTAAGTATGAAAAGTATGATGGTGGAAATGTGTACTTGGCAAGTGATTCAACCCTAGAAAATATTGGCCATGGAAGAATCAAAATCTAATTCCCTGATGGAAGAACCAAAGCAACTGGTGATGTACTACACATACCAGGTTTGGCTCGTAACCTGCTTTCGATCAGTAAGTTGAATGATGCTGGCATGCAAGTTTCTTTCCTGAGTGGAGGTTGTAAGATGACTAGAGGTGCAATGGTGTTGGCTAAGGGTGTATGCACAGGCACTTTGTACAAGCTCGATGCACATCCTGTTTAATGTAACAATGTCTTTGTAAATTCAAGCAAAGCTGCTCGTATAGAGAGGGAGAATGATGTTCCTTTGGATGCAAATACCTTGGAGGTGAAACTCCTATTAGAGAAGACCATGCTATGGCATCATAGACTTGTTCACATAGGTGAGAAAGGTTTAAAAACCTTGAAAAATAAAAATCTTGTTCAAGGGCTTGATGATTGTAACCTTGAGTTTTATTTTTATGAACATTGCATTTATGGAAAGAAACATCATGTTTCCTTTTATTTGATTCCTCATAAATCTTCTTGTATACTGGATTATGTTCATTCTGATGTATTTGGTCCAGTGAATGTTCCTTCATTATCAAAGTCTAGATATTATTTTTCTTTTATTGACAATTATTCAAGAAGGGCATTTGTATACTTTATTAAGAGTAAATTAGAAGTGTTCATTCAGTTTAAAGAGTTTAAAAACTTGGTAGAGAATCAAACTAGAAGGAAAATCAAATTCTTGAGGATGGATAATGGCGGTGAGTTTTGTTCTATAGATTTTGAAAGGTACTGCAAAGACCATGGGATTAAAGGGCATAAAACTACACCTTATACTCCACAACAAAATGGAGTTGTTGAAAGGTTAAATAGGATGCCGATGGAAAGAGGGAGAATTATTTTGAGCGGTGCTGGTCTAGAGCCAAAGTTATGGGCTGAGGCTATGGCTACAACATGTTACTTGGTAAATCGTTCACCTTGTTCGGCTCTTGTTGAAAAAACACCTTTGGAAGCATGGTCTGGTAAGAAGCCCTCTCTGAGACATATTTGTGTCTTTGGCTGTAAGGCATATGCATATGTTTCAAATGATAAAAGATCAAAGTTGGAGAACAAGGATGTTAAATGTATCTTCATTGGCTATGGCATTCATGTGAAAGGATACAAGCTTTGGAATCCTATTACTGAGAAGGTTGTGTACAATAGAAGTGTAATCTTTTGTGAGCTAAAGCCTTTAGTAGCTGCTATGCAGTTAGAGATAGATAAAAAGGAAAAGAAGTATGATGTAGTTGAAATCCCTTGAACTCCATAAAAAGAGGAACTACTTAATTTACCTGAAACTAAGGAGAGTTCTAGCAGCTTTGAGAGTTCTGAAGAAGAAGAATCACATCCTCAGCTTCAACTTGTGAGGAGGTCTACACATGAAAAGTGTCAACCTGATAAGTATATATTTTCTATGTTGGATTCAAACTATTCCTATACTTTGATTACTAGCACTGATGAGCCTAGTATTGTGAAAGAGGTGATTAATATGTCTAATTCAAATTCCTGGTTGGAAGCCATGAATGAAGAAATGGCATCATTGAAGAAGAATGAAACCTAGGATTTGGTACCTTTTCCTGAAGGGCGAAAGCCTATTAGCTATAAATGGGTATTTAAGAAGAAGATTGGTCTAGATGGGAGTGTTGAAAAGTATAAATCTCGATTGTTCGCGAAAGGGTATTCCCAGGGGGAGGGAATTGATTATCAAAAAATTTAATCTTTTAGCTAAGCTGACATCTATCAGATTTATTTTGTCACTTACAATCGTAGATGACTTAGAGATCAAGCAGATGGATGTGAAGACAACGTTTCTCCATGGAGAGCTAGAAGAAGAAATTTATATGTCCTAGCTTGAGCACTTCATTGAAAAAGGTAAAGAAAGACTGGTATGAAAGCTAAAGAAATCTCTGTATGATTTGAAGCAATCACCTAGAATGTGGTACCAAAAATTTGACACCTTTGTGTTGTCATTAGGATTTGTGAGATCAAAATTTGATCATTGTGTGTATTACAAAATTGAAAAATGATCGTGTGCTTATTATTACCCTGAATGTGGATGATATGTTGTTCATAGGAAATAGTAAGACTATGATTTCTGATCTCAAGTCTCAGTTGTCTTCAAAGTTCAAAATGAAATATTTGGGTGCAACAAGGTATATTCTGGGGATGGAAATAAAAATGGATAGAGTAAATGGAAAGCTTTGGCTCAACTAGAGTAAGTATATCAATACTGTCATGGAGAGATTTGGAGTGACTGATTACAAGTAGCTAGTTTTTCCCATGTTGCAAGGAACGAAGCTATCTATTGAAGACTATCTAAAGTCTTGTGCTAATATGGAGGACATGACTAGGGTACTGTATGCAAGTTTTGTTGGTAGTTTAATGTACACAATGGTCTGTACTAGGCCAAGAATTTCCCAAGTAGTGGGAGTTCTTTTTCAGTTTATTGCTAACCCGAGGAGACCACACTGGGATGTTATGAAGAGGGTTTTTCATATATTTGAAGGGTACCTTAAAGTTTGCTCTATGTTATCATGAAAACTTGACAAGATCATAAAGATCTCTTAGCATTTGTGGGTATGTGGATTCTGATTAGGTAAGGGACATTGATAGCATAAGGTCCACTAGTGGTTACGTTTTCATTTTATTTGGTGGAGTAGTGAGTTGGATGAGCAAGCGACGGGCTATAGTCACTTTATCTACTATAGAGGCGGAGTATATGGCAGCAACACATGCCTGTAAAGAATTCATTTGGCTTAGGTATTTATGCTCAGATATCAAGTTTAATGTAGGGTAGATTACAATTTTCTATGACAGTCAAAGTGCTATTTATTTGGCAAAAAATCCCACTTTCCATGCCAAGACAAAGCAAATTGATGTAAAGTATCATTCCGTTCATGATATGGTGGATGATGGAAAGGTTAATCTAGAAAAGGTGGATACTTTGAAGAATGTCGTTGATGCATTGAAAAATATTGTGAGCACAAAAAAGTACAGGTGGTGTACTAGTTCTATGGGCTTTGGGGCCTATGATCTTCATTAAGTTCGAGTTTGGAGGAAGCCAGTAAGTCTTCGCCAAGTGGGAGCTTGTTGGAAAATATGCCTCAACTTGCTAGCTTGAACCTCTATTATAGACTTGGCAGATTTCTCCTTTGTGTTCATACTTTTACCTATATACCGCTAGGTGTTGTGAGAGAGATGCGGTAGAGTGGTATACCGCCATACCATGGGAACCTTCTAGCAGACATGTGGTAGGGAAGTGCATATTGCCATACCATGGGATCCCTCTAGCTGTCTAGCAGTAGTGCGAGCTACTACCATATTGTGGTGGTCTCTTGATTGTCTAGCGGCAGCGCGGGGTACTGCCATAGCTCAGGGGTCCTTTGGTTGTCTCGCAGTAGCCTGGTGTACCGCAACCCCATAGGATCTTTTTCATTGTCTGGCGGTAGTGCAATGTATAACCACCCCATGAGATCTTTTTGTTTTTTTGGCGGTAGGGCGGTGATACCACCATATTGCGAGAGACTTCAAGCTGAGATGTGGTAGTGTGATGGATACTTTTGGAATTGTGTGCCTCAATCCCACAGGCTGAAACCTCTTGTGAGCAATTTCGGTGAGGCTATGGAGATCTTTGGCTGACCTACTAGTTGATCCTGACTATTGTTGTGACCTCCTGAATGTCTTGGCGACCGGCATTTGAAACCTTTCGCGTACCCTTGGACAGTCAGGATGGTGTCTCAGCGACGATAGGAAGTCTTGTTGATATAGGCGTGACATCTGGTCTATCTTGTTGATGTGGTAATCGACATGACTTGCTCCTATTGGTATGAACTCTCAGCGACTAATGAATGTCTCGCCGATAGCAGGGATACATTTGGAGTCTATGTGGTAACTCAAAGACTTTAGCGTGAAGTCTTAGCAATAGGAAGATGTCTCGCCGACAGACATAAGGAGTCATTAGGGTAACTAAAGGGGTTCACTATGACCTCTTGGCAACAATGGTAAGTCTAGACGACAAAGCAACATGTGATTGGGTGTTTTCAGTTAGACTCTTAGTGAATGGTGCTATTGGAGAAACATGAGGACTTTGGTATGAAGTCTCAGCATATGTGGAAAGTCTTGCCAACTGATGTTTTCGAGGAGACCCTTGGCCAAAAGGCTTGCTTCAGCGTGATGTCTCATTGATAGCAGTAAGTCTTGCCGATAGGTATACCTTGGTGCTTTCACGATGACAAAAGACTTCAGTGTGAAGTCCTGACGACTTGGAAAGTCTCACCGATAGTGTTTGGTAAGACATGAGTACTCGTTGCAAGGTCTCGGTGAAAGACAAATGTCTTGCCGACTAATTTTTGGTGCTCGATATGACTTGAGACTTTGGTGTGATATCTCGACAAAAGTGATAAGTCTCACCAACTGTTGGATGCTTGGGTATAACATGAAGAGCTCGGTGTGATGTCTTGGCAAGAGAAAGATTGTCTCACCGAATGGAATACTCACGTCGACATGACTTGAAGAATTCCGTATGAAGTCTTGGTGAACTGTGGGTGTCTTGGCGATGGAAAAGCTAACATCGATATGACCTTTGAACTTCCGTATGATGTCTCATTGAATGGTGATTGTCTCGCCGATGAGAATGCTGAGGTCGATGTGACTTGAAGACTTCAGTGTAATGTCTGGGCGAAGAGTGATAGTCTTGCCGACTGATGAACTCTTCAGAATACCTTGTGATCTTAGGTGTGAGGTCTTGGTGACATGACGAAGTCTTAGTGATAGCTCTCTGGACTCGGCGTAACCTCTTGCTAATGGGGAAAACTCTTGGTGATATCAAATGCTAGCCGTGTTGGCATCAGGGAGACACGGTTAGTGTCTCACTGACATGACAACACAAGTTGATCATTGTTGACCATTTGGATGATTTCCTAAATGGTGTGACTTGGATGTATTATCTTCTATGCAAGGAAGTGGAAACATCTATGATGCTAACTGGATGATTCGATATTTGTGATCTAATAGTTGAAAGCAAACCATTTCACAGAGGCTGTAGAGAACGAATGTATAAATGTATGCATTAGATGTTATGTGCAGGGGGTCTAAGAGCTGAAGAGAAGAAGAGAGATAGTCGAGTGGCTGGTTGAAAGGCCAAGGCCATGAGGCTGAAGCAGAGGCAGGGTTATGCTGTTGAACTCTCTCCTGTGTATTGAGTGATCAGTTGGTACCACTTGTACCCAGAATGAACAAGATGCAATCATTAAAAAGGCTATGAGCCTGAAATTGTATTGTAACCATTTGTTGTTTAATAATATAATGGCTCAATTTTTGGAGTGTGGGGTTTTTTATCTGAAAGGATTTTTCCCACGTAAATCTTTGTGTTCTGTTGTTTGTCTCATATTTCATGTCTGTATTGGTTTTGTTAGAGAATCTATTAATGCATGTTGAATTTACATGTGTTTTTCTCATAAGGATCAAAGTGGGAAATGAACTATGTCTGTTTCCGCTTTAGGACATAGTTGTATGTGTCTTTGAGGAAACCTAATCGAAATGAAAGTTACTGAAGGCACTACTATTCTTGGAGGTTTCTCTGAGATGCACCAAATTTTCCTAACAAGTGGTATCAGAGCCTTCTTCTGGTTGTTGGTTCTAGATATTTCTCCTATGAAGATTTCTTAGCTTGATGGGCAAGAAGAAATATGGAGGAATGGACTGATGTATTGATCCTTTGATGAGTGGAAGCCTTGTGGTATTCTGAGATAGCATGGAGCTTGAAGGATGGTCAAGATGGAAAAGGGAGTTGGTCATGTTGTGATCTATTTCTCATGGTTGGTAGCGGTATAACATTGGAGTATGAGGTGGATTTCTTTGCTCTGTGGCTGTGTAGTAGTAAAGCTTTTATATTGGGTGTTTGTGTGTCAGGCTCCTGGGTGATATGGAGAAGCCTAGGTTGTTTCTTAGTCATGGAAGAGAGTGGTTATGCTAGGTAGTGGTTCCTGGTGTTGGAAGGCATTGTTTCCTATTAACCTTGAATGCTTGAAGGCTATGGAGTTAATCATTAGATGATTTGCAAGCTTCTGAAATAGCCTTTCTCTCTTTCTCGGATGCATGTACATGTTGGTGGTTTTAGAGTTGGTCTGAAAGGGACCTGGATTCTCCTGAACTGTTGTTTTCCTTTCTAAGGATGTTTTGTACTTGCATGGCTCTGTGGTTTTGTAGGTTTTACATAGTTAAGAAAAACTTGTGACCATGTGGAGTTGTTGTTAAGCTATTGTCTAGACATTGGCCTTTTGGGGTGTTGCTGGATGAGATAGTTGTAGTTCTACATGCATGCTTGGTGTATGGTTTGAGGAGGTATGATTTCTTCTTTGCATGGGAGTGTTAGTACATGATTCATCACTCAACATTCTTGTGGTGGTGCTTGTGGGTTCCTTGATTATGGTGCTCATTGTGGACATGATTGGAAAATCATATTTGGCATGATCTGGTGTTTCAGTCATGTTGTCTACATGGTTATTCTCTTTGAGATCACAGTTTTTCATTTCCAATGCGATGATAGGTTTGCATGTTTCATTTGAATGGATCTATGGTTTGTGAAATGTTGTGGGTTGTCTTTACCTTCATGTTTGTTGTGAGACAACTCTGAAGTGGACTGTTTATATCCACGAGGTTGATTCATTGTTGGTACAAACTTGTTAGTTGGCCTTGTCTGTGGTCACTTGTGCATTGGTGTGGTGCTTTGAGATGAGAGGATGGATACTATTGAGTACCTGCATAGTCGGTTATGGGAACTTGTAGCAGGTAGTCATGATGCTTGGAGAACTTGGGTGTCACGTTTCAGTGAGAGCTCTAGCAATGACTATGGATTCATCACATGGTGGTGAATGGTCTTCTTTAGTGTTCCAGATGTTTCTTGGGAGAGCTCTTTGATCATGTTGCTACAAAAGGGTTTCTTTCACATTTGCATGGACATTACTTGAAGATGTGCAACATCTTGGATCCATGGAAGACGCTTGGAGTCTTTGGCTAAGGTGTTGGTGGTGCTTGAAATGTAATGTTGATTTTGAGTCTATTTGCTTTATGTCATGGTATACTCTTGCTTGTGCACTAGAGTTTTGGCATTGTGTATTGTACTTGAGACAATGGAAAAGTCACTTGAAGCATGGGATCTCCTATGGGGATGTGTAAATCATGATGTCATGATAAGTTCCTGATTCAGATGATTGGAGCTTTGGCAGTGGTCTAGTAATTCTTTGTGTATTGAGTGCTTTGATTATTTACTTGATACTTTGTGATAGTGCAGTAATGTAGTTGAAGTTTAGCATGAGATGATCGGTTGATAGTACTCATGGATACATGAAGAATAAGGTGAGGTTTTCTTTCTCTTGGGAGAGAAGTGTTGCTACTTGTTACTCTTGTTAAAGTTTTTCAGCAGAATGTCTGAGAAGCCTACAACTTGGTTGAATGTGAGTTCAATAAGAGACCTATGAGGAGATTGCTCTTGAATTAGTCATGATGAATTGTATATCTTGAAGGAGTATTCTCATTCCACTCTTGGTCTACTCGACAGTTTATCTGAAAGGTATTTGGCCCATTATATTTTTTATATGTGTTTTATTAAGTTCACTTTCATGATATGGATCTTGAATTGTTGTCTAATGGTTCTGGAGGATTCATAGTGGAAGTTGTACAGTTTTGTTTTATCTCCTTGTTGCTAATGAGAATTGGTAGGAGATGTTGTATGGGCTGATTTCCTAAAATGGGGAATGAACTAGCTTGATCTTCTTTGAGATGATTAGATCCATGTTGTTTTTAAAGATGGTTTGATCTTGGTGATTGAACAAATGGATGTTGTTAAGGATTTCTTTTGGGATGTGAAGAAGATCATTCTTGGCACAGTTCGCTGTTAGAAGTGTATGTAGGAGGATTTTCTATAGGAAGATGATGTGCAGAGTTTCTCTCTGTGGCCATGAAGGTATGTGGTGAGAGAAATGTTTCTTGTACCAGTTTGTTGCAGGTTGTGCATATCATTGAGGATTTTTTCCTTGGAACTACATGGTTACATCTTCTATGTGCTATTACTGGTAGACTTGTGATGCCTTTGATCATCTAGATTTGGATTACTCAGGAAGTGGGATTTCCTATATGTGTCTTGTCTTCTTCGACTAGTTGACACTGGAACTTGTATTTTTCATTAATGGATTGGTAGAAGTTTACTAATGGTGATACCTTCAAGGTATGTGAGATTGGATGGAATAGCACGAGCTATGGGTGCTAGTTCTAGACACATGGGTTATCAGTTGGATGGAAGCAGTCAGTCTGATTGTTGTTCTAATTGATTTTTAGTTTCTTGTTTCTGGATAAGACTTCATGGTTGTGTTCTGATTAAAGCTTTGAAGTTGATATTGCTTTTGTATAGCGTTTGAGCACAGTGAAGTGGTAGCAGTATCTTGTTGATGGTATCATTGGGATCTTTTTCTTGTGTTCATTGGAATGGTTCTTATTCACCTTGGCTTGTATCTTTCTTCCATAGGTGGCATGTTGGAAGATGACAAGGTTTATTGCCTGAATGGTGGACATCTTAGATGTTGGAGCATAATTAATGTTGGAGTATGAGAGCATGTTTTAGGTCTATGTGGTTTTCCTGGAAGGCTATGATCGATTGCATTAAGGTTGCTTTGTTGGACACCGAGTTACAGTTGACTACTTGGTCTTTGTTGCAGATTGCCTGGTGGACTGTTATCTGTGGAATCTTGTTACTCAGGTCTCTTGAGTGTTACGGGGTCTGAACTAGTGGAGCTAGTGTGATCTTAGTTTGTGGTTGCTTTGGAGGTGCCTATGTGATCTTCATCAAATGGGAGATTATTGGAATTATGTGCCTCAATCCCACAGGCTGAAACCTCTTGTGAGAAATTTTGGTGAGACTATGGAGATGTATGGCTAACCTACTAGTTGATCCTGACTATTGCTGTGACCTCCTGAATGTCTTGGCAATTGGCATCTGAAACCTTTGGCATACCCTTGCACAGTCAGGATGATGTCTCAGCGACGATAGGAAGTCTTTCCGATATCAGTGTGACCGTTGGTCTATCTTGTCGATGTGGTAATCGGCATTACTTGCTCCCATTAGTATGAACTCTCAGTGACTAATGAATGTCTCGCCAATACTGGGGATACACTTAGAGTCTTTGCGATAACTCAAAGACTTCGGCGTGAAGTCTTAGCAATAGGAGGATGTCTCGCTGACAGACATAAGGAGTCATCGAGGTAACAAAAGGGGTTCTCTATGACCCTTTGGCGACAGTGGTAAGTTTGGCTGACAAAGCTACATGTGATCAGGTGTTTTCGGTGAGACTCCTAGCGAATGGAGCCATCGGAGAAACACAAGGACTTTGGTATGAAGTCTCAGTGAATGTGGAAAGTCTTCCTGACTGATGTTTTTGGGGAGACCCTTGGCTGAAAGGCTTGCTTTGGTGTGATGTCTCATCGATAGCGGTAAGTCTTTCTGATGGGTATACCTTGGTGCTTTTGCGGTGACAAAAGACTTCGGTGTGAAGTCCTGGTGACTTGGAATTTTTTTCCGATATTCTTCGGTAAGACATGAGTGCTAGGTGAAAGGTCTCGGCGAAAGACGAATGTCTTTCCAACTAATTTTTGGCACTCAATATGACTTGAGACTTTAGTGTGATGTCTCGGGAAAAGCGATAAGTCTCGCCGACTGTTGGATGTTTCGTTTATTACATGAAGAGCTTGGTGTGATGTCTTGGCAAAAGACGATTGTCTCACCGAATGGAATACTCATGTCAGCATGACTTGAAGACTTCAATATGAAGTTTTGGCGAACTGCAGGTGTTTTTTTGATGGAAAAACTAACATCGATATGACCTTTGAACTTCTGTATGATGTCTCATCAAATGGCGATTGTCTCACCGATGAGAATGTTGAGGTTGATGTGACTTGAAGACTTCGGTGTAATGTCTGGGAGAAGAGTGATAGTCTTGTCGACTGATGAAATCTTTAGAATACCTTGTGATCTTCGATGTGAGGTCTTGGCAACATGACAAAGTCTTAGCGATAGCTCTTTGGACTCGGTGTAACCTCTTACCAATGGGGACAACTCTTCGCGATATCGAATGCTGGCTGTGTTGGCATTAGGGAGACACGATTAGTTTCTCACCGACATGACAACACAATTTGATCATTGTTGACCATTTGGATGATTGTCCTACGTGGTGTGACCTAGACGTATTATCTTCTATGCAAGGAAGTGGAAACATCTACGATGCTAAGATGGATGATTCAATAGTTGTGATCCGATAGTTGAAAGAAAAACATTTCACAAAGGCTATAGAGAACGAATGTATAAATGTATGCATTGGACATTCTATGCAGGGGGTCTAAGAGCCGAAGAGAAGAAGAGAGAGAGCCAAGTGGCTAGCTGAAAGGCCAAGGCCATGTGGCTGAAGCAGAGGCAGGGTTATGCTGCCGAACTCTCTCTATGTACTGAGTGATCAGTTGCTACCAGTTGTATCTATAATGAACAAGATGTAATCTCTTAAAAGGCTATGAGCCTGAAATTGTATTGAAACCATTTGTTGCTGAATAATACAATGGCTCGATCTTTGGAGTGTGGGGTTTTTTATCCGAAAGGATTTTCCCCACGTAAATCTTTGTGTTTTGTTGTTTGTCTCATCTTTCATGTCTGTATTGGTTTTGTTAGAGAATCTGTTAATGCATGCTATTGAATTTACATGTGTTTTTCTCAAAAGGATCAAAGTGGGAAATGAGCTGTGTCTATTTCCGCTTTAGGACATAGTTGTATGTGTCTTTGAGGAAACCTAATCGAAATGAAAGTTACTGAAGGAACTACTATTCTTGGAGATTTCTCTGAGATGCACCAAATTTTCCTAATAGATACAACTATACCTTGGGGGTCTTTTGATGGTGGAGCAGTAGCGCAGGATACTGCCATACCTCAGGAGTCTTCTGGATGGCTAGCAATGGCACGGTGGAAAGACTACAAGGAACGCTTGACAGTTTGGTGTGATAGTAAAATGCGATGGATGAGTGATGTGTCAACATGTGGCATGATTTCATTTGTTGATTTTACATCGCTATTGTAAATCAACAATCATTGGCCGAAAGCTTTATTTTCTGTTAGCGATATATTTGCATTAAATGCATATCCTGACTCAAGGGTTGACAGAGTGCAAATATAGTAATATTCTCTATAACTAAAATTTAATGTAGGGTGGCTCAATGAGTGCTACATGGCGGTGTGTGTAACCTAAGTCGATGAAGAAACAATATTAAATGAAACCCTAATGGTTTTTTTGGGTTTTAGAGAATTCATTGTATGTCAAATGAGCATTGTAATAAAGAGATAAATATAGTGAACTACTATCTATGAGTGAGGTTGATCAAGGGGATTCTATTGTGAGCTAACATCTGAGAGTGATGTCTATAGCTCTGTATGTAATTTATTTACTATAATACAAAGTGACTTTACTTAGTGTGGTGGGTTTTTCTCCTGTAATAATTTTCCCATGTATATCTGGTGTTATCTCACTGTGTGTGATTTAATTTTTTCTCTCGTATTGTTCTACAAATGTGCATCTCAAATGTATGTAAATTGTTAAATGAAGTTTTTCACACTTCTCTTTTGAGGACTTGTATTAGGAAGGAATTTTTTTGCACTGTTGTTTTCCTTACATGACTCACTTTTAGAGATCTCTAATCACCCAAATGATCCTCAATAATGCTTGTACCTTTCTTAGGCTAAATGTAGAGTGATAATGGAGGATGGAATCACTTAGGAAACAAATCATTAGGCTTGGCTTGATGGCTAGTTGCATATCCCCAACCTAGAATCCATCATGATTCACCATAGAAAACCATGATAAACCCTTGATGATGTTAGATATTCAATAAAAGTGAGCTTGAAGACCTACAAAGACACTTTAATGCTGCTCCAAGACTTCAACTTTACCTGCTTTTGAAACTTGAATACTCTTGTGAAAGAATGCTTCAAGACTTTGAATGCTTAGATCTTGAAATTTCTCTTGAAAATGCTTGCTTAGATGAAAAAATGACTTAGAAGCTTTCTTATATAAGCATTAACACCTAATTTACAATTATTTAGGATCCGAAGGCTGAAATCAACCAAAAATTTGAATTAAAAAGCTAGTTTTTCTGCTCAAACCCTAAAAGAGCCACAAATGGGACTCATACGCCACCTCTGGTGTATGGGTCCCACCTATGGGGACTCATTTTCCCAAGGTGGTGAATTAGTCCCACCATAGATTTTCAAGGTGGGTTTTTAGAATTTTTGATGTTTTAGATTATTTTGTCTAGTTTTTAGCTGAAATAAGCCTTAAGATCTGAAATAATGGGTCTTAGGGGCTTATTAACAATTATTTAAAGCATAATTAATGCAAAGGTACCAAAATAGGTCCTAATTAGGCAAGGAATTGTACTATCTCCAAGAAGAGAGTACAATTTTTTTTGCCACATTTAGCCCCCACTTTAGCACCCATATGACTCTATGTGCATATGCAAGCTAAAGGACTCTAAATCGTACACTTTATTTCATAAAAGGATACTCATATGGATTTATTCATAATAGGGGAGAATGAAGCCCCCACTATAGCTATCTGCAAAACCTCAATGTTAGGAACTGCATCCTGTAACAAAAATTCATTAGTTGTCAAAAAATCCTCCTATCTAACTTCTTTCTAGAAATCACATTCGAGGGTAGATGTATTCCCCCCTTGATTCCTCTTACTTTACAGAGGTGAAAGCAAAGTGGTAGTCTAACGATATTGAATAAATTAAGTCATATCATAGGGTATTTCTAAGTACCATACAACTCGATGATACACACTTGATGAGGATGGGATCGGAGTCACAATTCCAATGCAACAAACGACATTGAAAATAGAGCTCAATGTTGAAAACTGAGGTGTTTTCTTAGCTTAATACTCTATAAAAATTTAATATTGTTGATCTAAGTAAGCTCTTTCTTTTTTACATATATTCTTTGTGGGTGATTATCTTGATTAATTGATTTTACTGAACATTGTAGAATGAAGAGAGAAGTTGATAGAAGAACTAGACAGGATATTAGAAAGATCACACAAGATATATCGTGGAGAAACCATTTTGAGAAAAAACTCCACTAAGAATTATTCTATTATTCAATCTCTGAATTAAAAATAGCTCCAATTCTTTCTTGAGAATGCTTCTTTTGTCTTTACCAATCTTCTTCACACCTACAATAAAAACTCTCACAACTCTATTCAACTTGCTTGAGATATATAGGCTTTAATCAACTTTGTAAACTCAACATGAGTTACAATTACAATACCCAGGCCCTATCCCTAAAAGGTACACCATATCTCATGCAAAATAGAGTTATCTTGTGAATAACAATGCTAAAACATGTGCTTCATCCATTTGGGCATCCCAAATTGAAGCTACAACTTCTCCTTCACTTTGGTGATAATTCCAAAGCTCTTCCTCAAAGTTGGCACCCTTAAGTAATTGTACTTAACTAAGCCTTCAAAAATATCTTATCATGCATGAGAGGTAAATCCGATAAAGCATCTTGGGCACCCAAGTTAGCTCCAAGTGATTTCTTGTTAACTGAAACATTTACTCAACACCATTCCCAAAAAATGGTCATCCCTTGTTAACTGGAGGTAGTCCCTATTATCTGTCATACAACTCAATGTTATTAGCCATGCATTCCAAGTTAACTAAAGCTAACTACGTGCAACTCAAAATTACCAACATGCATGAAACTGAAGATAACTGAACCATAACTGAACTGAACTAAATTGAATTGAACTAAACTAAACTGACTTTGAACTGAACTAAACTAAATTGAACTCATCTGAACTGAATTGAACTGAACTTCAAACATGCAAACATCAAATCCTAACTCCTAGGATCTTTACATGCATTCAAAAGTGTTAACTGTTACTCTGTATAGTTAACTGAATACAAGGTGAGTTTCACTTTACCATGTGTGCACCCACATGCTCCTATTATTTAGGAATATCTACAAATGTTAATTTCATGATTTATTTCATCAAATATTAATCTCATCCTAATCTTAGTGTTGTTGAACACATTCCAAGAATCTAGGAGATTCATCAAATAAGTAATTTTTAGGATTTGCAATTAAATGGCATCCTATTTCCAACATCTAGCACCTATTAATTTAATTTAAATGAAAGGAACTTTTTAACCCTAATTTTTAACATATATAAGAGTAAACTGTGAAGTAAATACTAACTATTGTATCATTTACCTTCTTGTAGCTTGAGTTTGGTGAAGAGTGATTGAAGATGCTGAGTTGATGAGATTACGTGCCTCCGAGACTAGATGTCCTACAAGATTAGGTAGCTCGCGATGAGCACCATTGTTAGGTGAGTTAATTTTTCTGCCTTAGCTTTGACCTTACACATTTATTTTATGATTTGTATGCATTTCCAAGTTAATTTAGGGCTTTGGAGAAAAAGTTCACAAAAAGTCTCTTTTTTTGTCAAAGTGTCCCTTTTTTCGCAAAGTTCCTTTTGTTGCAAAGTGTCCCTTTTTGTCACAAAGTTTCCCTTTTTGTTGCAAAGTGTCCATTTTTGTCCAAATTGTCTCGTTTCTTCGTGAAGTGTTCCAAAAGGGGTATAAAGTGTGTAGGACCCTTAGAAAATTACACTAGAACAAACTTAGTACACCTTTTAATTGTTGTTGTATAAATTTAAGATTGTAAAATGCTTATAGGACATACTTTTGCTTTAGATTCCTCCCCATTCATGGTAGTGTCTGAGCGGTAGGCAGATTTGTTGCCTCCAAGACCTAGACCCGACACTGTAAGTAGAGGATATAGAGATATTACAGATTACATGATTGTATTGGGCATACCTCATACCCCCATGAGGGACCATGATGCTATGTTAATGGCACTAGCAGAGCGATGGAATGCAAACACATGCACGTTTCATCTTCCCACAGGAAAGATGACCCACATTAGAGGGCATCCATCGCATACTCTGAGTTCTGATTCTGGGTGAGAGGGTACATTTTCTAGCGCATCAGTCATTTCAAGAGATGAAATATGATATGAAGTATTGCCTTGGAGGTCCAGTTCATGATAGTATTGTGAGGCCATAGATCAATCTAGCCATGCTACTATATTCCCAGGCCCCATTTGTTGCACTAATTATGATGTTCACTGTAGCACTAGTACTCATCCTTGATGGTTGGGGAGCACATTTAGAGGGAGGACAAGTACATATGATTCAGGGGATGGCAGAGCACAGGACCGTGTACGCCTAGGGGTGCAACATCCTTGGGCACCTATATTATGATCTAGGGTCCATTTTGTGGGATCAATAGTATGGTACACTATATGCCACTACAGGTGTGGTTCCTAGAGCATAACACGTGCACCAAAATGATAGGATGTCCATGTGCATCAGCCTTAGGGTATCCTCACTCATTCAGCTATCCATTGCGGTGGCTATGGCAGTATGGTGACTTGCATTTTTGGAGAGTCTGATTTGACTGACTGGATGAGGAGGAGATCATATGGAGACCTTACCAGGTTATACCATAATGGTTGGATGAGACTCGTCAAATGAGGAGATTACAAATGGACATATTTTTGATAGGAAAACACAATTACATAGTATGACCTTTCTACTATGATCGCGTCGTGCAACAGTTTGGACAAGTCTAGATACCACCCATGGCACGACACTTTTTCATCAAACACATTGGAATACTGGTTGTCCCATCGGTTAGTGGTTGGCTGTTACCATCAAAGAATGCAAATTCAATAGGAACATGCTCATTACCACGCCAATTTAGAAATGGATACTCTGTGTCATGAGATCACGGACTTCGGTTGAAATCCCCAACTGATGGGACTGGATTTTTGTCAAGATCACATATTGTTGTATGACATATCTCACTGTATTAGGCACACAAAACTATTAGGATTTGAAATGATTTTTCCATCTGCAAAATCCCATCTTGTCTTTAGTCTTCACATCCTCCGAAAGCCAATGCAATCTCGTGTCCAGAAGATTGTCGTTTCTTGCAAAATGGTTTGAAACCAAGATTTCCTATAAAAAATGATTATATGTTTCTTTCAAAATTCTATCGGTATCGATTATATCAGGAGCATACAGACTCTTTCTCCAATACCTGATTCACTGAACTCATTTCCAAACTCCAAGGCATGTAGCTTACCCGTAATTATAATAAAATTCTGAGCATTTTTTGAATCCAAAATAGCTCCCCAATGACTCTTTGATATTTGATATTGACCCATACAATGTATTTAAGCTAGCCATCATCGTAGCCCCTGTACAGTAACAAAATCCTTATAGCTGTCTGTCTCCCATGAAGGTTGTAATAGAACCATGAAAACTATCCTTTTCTCTACTGAAAGACTAGATCTTCCATTTGGCAAGTGAATAAGAACCTAGATCATGTATGTCGTAAATCCATTCCGCCAATGTTTCGGACCATAGGATTTAGCACAAATCTTTAGGTTCCTTAGCATGACTTCAATGGTAATGGAGCTTGAGTGTACCTGTATGTTGATAGACACATCTAGAGCTCTTTTGAAAATCTCTCGTAGAGAGAATTCCAATAACCTATTGATACCTGATATCTTAGCTTGAATAACATCAAGATGCACAATAGATGAATAATCATAATATTTGAATTAGCCTGAGACTTGAAGGATGTCGAGATACTTGTTTTGTATTGAACAAGATATGTGGTGGAGGACCTTGCTAATTAAATATGTGTGACTAGAGAAGCAAGAGATAATACCTAGCAGCCCAACTAAGAATTTATTTTGCAGCGTATCATCAAATCGATTCTGTATGCATCCTTATTCCTTTATCTTTTTTATGGTTGTGGATGTCTGTACTATGTTGCAAAGCTTCCATATTAGTATAGAGCAGAGAGGACGCAAGGAGAGTTGAGGAATTTGGATTTGCATTTGCAAATTGCATTTGTCCTACTGTTTGAAGTCCTTCCAACAAATCTTTTTTATACATATGCATCAATCATGGCAGCCATAAGATAAAACAGTTCATGTTCTTCGTACGTGCTTCCATGAGTTGTCTTGATAACTCATGCACATTTTCACTAGGTTGGGCTTTCGAGTGGTTTCCACAACTCTTTCGGGTGCCGCCAATATTCACAAACCTTTTATGTAAAGCTTGGATGTATTCTTTTTGGCATTTTCTCTTAGTATGAGAAGAGTGTCGAATTTTTATGTGGTTCTCACAACCACTTTGGGAGTTGAAAGAGGTTTTAAAACCTCTTCAAACTTCCGACGCATTAACATTTCCTTTTTAATTTTTTCTCTTAAGCTAGTTCTCACAATCACATTGGGCTTCAACAAGGTTTTGAAAATCTTTTCAAAGTCCGATTCATTTTTCTAGCTTCATGATAAATTTAGATATGTGTTTCTCAAAAGTATTTTAAGCTTCAACTTGATGGAAAATATAATTTTTTTACTACTATGAATTGAATGCTTATATTTGCATGAAAACTTCATAAAAATGGTGCCTAACAAATCTAGACAATAAATCATCATTTATTTTTTCTTCATATATCTAAAACTCATATTTAAACTATTTCCATAAACTACTTGCCAATAATTTAAACCTTTAAAATCTTCTAAACCAAAAGGTTTTTTGACATGAAAAATTTCTTCAATATATTTCATTGTTTTTGGTTTAATAGGATCAAAATGAGTGATGGATTAGGCAAAATTCACCTTGCATTCAACCATATAGGTAAACCAACATTTTCAAATGGACAAATGATTTGAATTCAAGGAATAAACAAACTTATATCACCTTAGTTATGACCATGGCAGATTTTGACACAAAGTTTAATTGGGTTTATTCAATCATATGGGTAACACATTTGTATCATAAGTTTTAACTAATTGATAAGATTGATGTGAAAATAATCACTATAAAAGAGTTCAATAAATCACAATGAGATGTAAAGTATTTTTGGAGTACAAGCTAATGTTTTAAAATGGTATAAATCTAACAAAATATAGAGTCAAATGACATTGACATCATCCTTAGATTCCTCAAAAAGATACACAAAATTAATACCTCTAAGTAGAGTGTTACATCAGCAAAGATAAAGGAAAATATTATTTTAAAAAAATCAACTTATACATCTCTAGAAACACATTTCAAGATTATTTTGTAACATTATTATAAATTTATGATGAGAGAAATTTAAAATGATATTTTAACATTCACATGATTATATGTTTTTCACTTTTAATTTTATGTTACATTATCATTCTCACTAATGTATTTTGTATATATACATATATGATTTCTATTTTGATTTAATAATTTTAATTAGATTTGAGTAAATACAACCGTTACATAAACTATTTAAATGCTACTAATATTAGAATATTATTACAATCCTTCACAATAAATTCATTAGCTAACATGGTGAGCATGATGAGTGTGGGTGTACTTGTTTAGGAAAATACAAAATAGTTATTGAGAAATTGCTTTTATACCTAATTAATTCATTTTTTACCATCACATTTGATTTACTTTATTACACATTCTTGTGTGTATAATCTATCCTATTCTTGTATATAGTAAAATGATTCAAAATTTAAACATTTGCAATTCTAATACAAGTTGTATTTCATGATTTCTATAATAGATAAATTCATACCCATATCAAGTGTTGTCCCTTCTTATAATTCAATGGTCCTTTAATATTATTGGAGAATATAGGTTTTGTAATAGAATTCCTAAGCTACACTAGGTATTTTTCAATTGAATACTTACTCCCTACAATTAGAAATGGTACAACTATAATGGGTATGTGCAGGATCGTCAAGGAAAAACAGGCCCTTAAGTGGCAAAAATTTTAGAAAAATTAGAGTTAGGCAACTTAATGTAAAAATTTGAATAATTTATCTATATTATTTCAAAAATATGTAAGAATAGAGTCTGCAATAAATTAAATTTAGTTTCTAAACTACTAGGTTTATTTAAAAAAAGAAAAAATCTATTTGGTGAAAATTTGAAATTTCAATGTAGTAGTACTTAAATTTCAGGGAAAAGTAAGTAGGTGTCTGTCTGACCGCCCTAACCACAATAAAATGATAAAAAAATATATATAATATTTTAGATATAAGTAGAGGACTCATGTCCCAATATGATACATATTTTTTTGTAATTTTTTTCTAAGTAAATAATTAATTATGAAATTTTTATTACAACTTTTAAAAAATATAAAAACTCGTATGTCTGACCACTTATACTTGGTCAAAAATTCATGAAATTCAATTTTTTTTTTAATCCTATAGTATGTGAAGCATAGAATGTGACACATGTTTCAGATTCACAAAATGTGATACCATTTGAAAGCTATAGATGTTTTTCATTCAGCCTATCAATCAGGACTTTAGTCATAATTCAAATAGAAAAATGAATAATAATTATTTATTAAATTCAAAGTAAAGTATAACTTATATTGGTGGAAAGTTGAGAATCTCCTTTAAAAACCTTTTTCATTACATCAATTTTGGGTTAAAAAAAGTCATCATCCACATACCCTACACATACCCATCATATCGCCACTTTTTGGTCCATCATGATCCTCCACATACCTAATACATTTTTCTTTTCTTTTAATTTCTTCTTTTTACATGGTGTGAATACAATTATGTAGTGTTACAATAAAAATGATATATTTATAATAATTTTTTTCCTTTTATTTTTTCTTGTCATGAAATAAATGTAGTAATTTAATATTACTATTTTCTTCTACATACTAAATTCTATAGAGAAATTCATATCTATAACTAATAATTTTCACTTTAAGATTTCTTTTAAATAATATATAAGGTAAGGTAGATTTCAAATAAGAGACGAATAATATAAATTTAAAAATAAAACAAGGATAAATTTCTCTAAGTAAATATTTAATTGTTATTTATTTAAATAATTATACTAAAAATAATCCACCTTCATCTAAGGTATATTTAAAATAAGAGAAGAAGAAAAATTTATAAGTATTTTTAAAATTTTAAATAATAATTAAATAAATGTGTTGATTCTCATCTAATATTTAGTTATATTTTGTTGTTTTCATCTTGTCGAATTGTGTATATATATGTTGTTATTGATCTCTTTATTATAATTGAATTAATTAATCAATAAATAAGTTTCTCAAACTTTAATATAATGAAAATAATTAAAATTCTAGATTATAATAGACAGAACATACCAAAATAAAAAATAATATATTGAAAATGGTTAATTTACAATTATATAATAATAAAAAATATTTAGCAGTTGAAAAACATATTCTTTTAATATTCTTCAACATATACTAATATACATCACTTGATGAGATTGATAAATAGTAACAAGAGATACAACTTTTCAAATAAAAACTACGTAAAAAAAATTCATTTATAGACATTATAAAATAAAATTTATTATATGTTGAACCATAACTTAAAAATAATAATAGGAAATTTATTTTTATTATAAACATGATTGAAAAGAGATAATTTACTATGTTTTTATGTGCAATGGGTATAGATTAGTTTATTTGAAATTGTTTAATTCATTCTTATCATAAGGAGATGAATATTTACTTATAAAAGTCATATATTACATGATTTTAATGAAAAGGCACAATTTTCTTTTAAATAGTATTATATTTTGAGGGAAGAAGGTGAATTTAAACTTAACTTCCATGTGGGAATAACAAACAAATGTACTTTTCTAGGCATGGTTGTTCCAAAAGATTCATTCATGTCTATCTCTTCTTCACTTCTCTAATGAAAGTAGTGAAAGAGATGTGCTAATGTAGCCTCAATAGTAGCAATGCCCATTGAAGTACTAGGGAAACCTCTCCTTCCTACCCCAAAAGGTATGATGCTTAACTATGAATATTTGACTATATCAAAGAATTTACCCATAAATCTCTTAGGCCTAAATTCAAAGGGATCTTCCCTTACTCTTGGATCTCTTCCTATAGCCCAAGCATTAGCTATAAGCCTTGTTCTTGCTGGTATCAAGTAGTCATGATGAGAACCTTCCACTATACAAGCTTTAGTAGATTCATGGGGGATGAGCAAGGGAGCTGATGGATATAATATTAAAGTCTCTTTCACCACAAAATGCAAGTATTCCATTGCTTAAAATATGAGAATTTTTTATCTCCTCATCTTGTTTTACTATAGAATTAATTTCTTCATTTAATTTCTTCAACACCCTTGGATTTCTCAATAATTCACTCATTTCCCATTCCAATGTAGTTGTTGATGTATCTATCACAACAACAAACATATCCTACACACATACATAAATTAAGTTATATAAATAAATACATATAATCAATGGAAAGTGATGTAGCCACTAAATTATATTATATAATAAAAATCAATACCTACCTCTCATAAATAGGGATTACACATCTATTAAGGAAATTGGTGTTAATGAAGTCTAAATTTTAGGCTCCAAAAAAGATATGGTTTTGATTATAAGAGAAAAATAGGTTTTGAAGGGACCTAAAACCATTTACAACTTTAGGCACAAAATGTTGCTCAAAAGATAAAACACTAGATAGCCAACAACATCCCAAAAACCTAAAAATAGCAAAAGATACAAACAATTGCTTAAAAAATCAACAAAGAATAGTAGCAGCCAAACAACAACAAGCCCTAACAGAGATGAACCACATGTGTAGTCTTCTGACCACCACAAACAAACTTAACAAGAGATTAAGAGGATTGATTATTCTTAGGAAGACCTCTCTTCCTTCTTTGCACAACCATCCATGAAAGATCATCCTCTGAAGGATTAGAGCAAGGGGGGGATGGGGACAAGCCACCAAAGTACCTAAAATGTCACTCCCACAACCAACAGTAGCAACAAGAGCTATAGATAAAATTGTAGTCATAGCACCATCAATAGAATCATTAGCAACAACAACAACAACCTCACCAGTCATAGTAGCAAAAGTAGGAAAACCAACTACATTAGTAGCAACTATAGAAAAACTAGTAGTTGCAGATGGACCAACAACACCAACAACAATAACATAAGGAAAATGTGAACCATCAGCAGAAGAAGTGATGACTTTAGGGGCCAATAAATCATCCCCAAAATCATCCTTAGAATCATCATCCATAGATTCTCCCACAACAACATGGTCATGAAGAGCATCATTCCAACAAGTAGCATAACTCTAATGATATTTTTGATAGTTAGCAGCTAAATCACTTGTAGAAAAGCATCTCCTACATCAAAAAGGAATTCCTTCATAATCAAGAATCCCAGACCAAGGTCTAGCCCCCACCATGAAAATGACCTCCCCAAGTATATATTTAGAAGTATCAATGTCCACAAGAATGCAGGAGAAAGTAGGATCATCATATATAAGAGAAGACAAATCAACCATAATAAACCAATCAATAGCATTTCCAATGGACTCAAAGGAAGGAGTACAAAACTAAAGAGGTAAGTTAGGAAGTCTGACCTAGGTAGGAACAACACTAATAGATTCGCAAAGAGTGTTGAAACAAGGCAACCAAGGCCGAAGAGAAAGTGAGTTCTTTCCCCATAACCAAACACCCCCTTCCAACACCTGAGCCCTATCCTCCTCAGATTGAAAGGGAGCCAAAAAAAGACCCCTAGCTGAAGGATAGAGTTCAATCATATCCTCAACAATAGGCCTCCAAGACTTGAAAACCCATTTGTGCAAATTCGGGAGGGAAGACCATAAACCATTAAATCTAAAAATAAGAGCAGAGAGAGAAAAATAATCTTCTTTATCCAACACCTCATGCCCACCAAAAATAGTAGGGTTAGAAGAAGAACACCATAAGGGTTTACCCTAAAAAGAGGGTAGAGAAGAAGAAGGGGTTTTACCTCTAGACCCAACCACCTTAGGAAAGGACTGAGAAGCAAGACACGAAAGGGGGACCTCCACATGTAGTGACCCAGACCCTAATGGGGAAAATTAGAACTAGCAAAACTACAAAGAAAAGGTCGAGAGCCACTAGGTGAAGACAACAATGCCCCAACAATAGGTAACGAACTATCAACAAGCACCCGCAAACCAACAACATCAAGCCCAGTAGCAACAAAAATTGACCCAAAAGAATTCGATGCCACACCAACAGCCAATGAAACACCTGAAGCCCATGGAAAACCAGCAGTAGCAACCCCAACGACAACCAAAACTGACCCAGAAGAAGCTAATGACAACCAACAACAAATTGCGCACTAGCAAACAATGGCGCACCCGCAGCCAATGACACACTAGACTCCAACAGCGAACCAACTATAGAATACAAGGGAGAACCAATAGAGATAGCCATTTTAGCAGAGAGCAGGAGAGCCATTTCAAAATCCCAAGTTACCTTAGGAACATACTTTAGCTTTTTTACATAATACAATTTTTTAATTCAACTAAAAGATTAAGTCAAATATTTTGAAGAAAAATGATAGTTCTCTTAGTTGTGGTCTCTCTAATTTTAACCTATCAAAATAACTAAAATATTTCTTCTCAATATATAAGGGCACAACTTTATATGTTTAAAAACTTATGTTAAACTAGACTACAACACATTCATTAAAAAAACATAAAAGGTAGTTGCCTCCCACCCATGTTACATATAGAATCTAGCAATAAAGTTTAGCAACTAAACTATATTTTTTGCCCTCCCTCCCACCCATCCAGTTATTTCTTCTCAATATATAAGGGCACAAATTTATATGTTTAAAAACTTCTGTTAAAATAGACTACAAAACATTCATTAAAAAACATAAAAAGGAGCATTACGTTTTAGAAATCATGATTTTTTTTAAAAAATAATAACATTTAATCTAGACTATAGATAGAGTATTAATAATAGATAAAGAGCATTAATTTTCAAAATTCATGAAATTCTAGTGTGAGTTTTTAGAAGGTATCAAGCTAGTGGCTCAAATCTATGCAAACTTTAATAAAATTCACATTATGAAATGGTATTTAATTCCAATCCCTTATCATTATTAATAGTTTTTCACATTCTTAAATGTTCATAAATTTTCATTTAAAATAATATCTCTTTAAAAATTAATGCGTTAACTTATTAATTTTATGTATTATTATTTTTTATGGAAACCTTAGCATAATCTATTTTCTAATGTATTTTTTATCTAAAATATGTGTTTTATTATTGCAATATTAAATTATTAAATTTTATATATTATTATATTTATGAAAACCTTATCATAATCCATTTCTTATTGTATTCTTTTAATCTAAAATATGTGTTTTATTATTGTACTAATACAATCATCGAATATAAATGTTAAGAAACATACAAAATTATATCGAATTTATCAAGGTAAATTAAATATGTAATGCCCCACCACATAACCTTAAAGAATGATGGAAAACACAATACTAAACTCCACAATTACATTACTAACATAAAGGTTACATTGCTTACAAAATATAATGATCAAGTACATCAACTGCACAAAACACACTGACTGACTGTTGTTATAGAATGAGTGTTATCACAAAGTTGCATGGGTTACCCTAGCGAATCTTCCTAGGCTCCAACCCCCATCTTGGGTTACCCTGGTGACCTCTCACGAAACCCGGCCCCACATGCATGCCAATGTGGAATCAAATATATTTCGAAGAGACAAGATAATGATATTGCCATTCCAGGCCTTCTCATCTCATCGCAAGTCTAAACAAGCCCTTGAGCCCATGAGCAACGCACAATTAACAAGTTAAGTGTTTTAAGCTACTCTTTCCCCTATTAAATTTATTT
Source organism: Sequoia sempervirens (assembly GCA_007258455.2). Taxonomy (NCBI): domain Eukaryota; kingdom Viridiplantae; phylum Streptophyta; class Pinopsida; order Cupressales; family Cupressaceae; genus Sequoia; species Sequoia sempervirens. The sequence continues at coordinate 26,806,085 of VDFB02105785.1, forward strand.
AATTACCACTGAATTAACTAACTCTACATGAGTTACCCAAGCACCACTTTGTGTGCTAGCCCCCATGAATAGTATATATATATATATGTATTTAATTAGATATATAATTATGTATATATTTAAATATATCTATTTAATTGGATATTATGTTTCATAGGTGCATGCAAATGCAAAATTAGATATTTTTAAATGAAATGATTTAAAAAAAGAAATTGATTTTAAAATAGAAGAAATTGGGAAATTGATTTAAAACAAATAGATTTAATTACTTTATTGTTTGTAAATGGTATTGCTTTAAGTTGGATTAATTTGAACAATGTATTATTGGTCTCTTGATAAAGAAATTGGATTTAGGAAATCCTAATGATAGTATTCAAATACTTGCCTGAACTACTTATTCTATTGAGATTTCTTCTATTCACATTTTGGGGAAATTGGTCAATTGTGCATAAATGTCTTCCAAATGTTTTTTATTTATGAGGGGATTGTTGTGTATTGTGGTTCAACCATTATGTTTTCTTGGGTAGTGCTCTTGAAGATTCAGTTTGAATACCCGACTACTACGAACGAGATGTGAGATTTAGTTTGAACACTGGGTTACTACGAATGGGATGTATTGCCTCTTATATTTTGTATTGGGATTTAATATTCATTTTGTGCACCTTGTTTACCCATGGTAGTGGATTAGTTCCTTATGTTGTTAGTAGGGGAGTGGCTCTTCATGGGGGCCGACACACAAAGTGGTGCCTGGGTAACTCATGTAGAGTTAGTTAATTTAGTGGTCATTAAATAAATGTAATAGGAGAAAGGGTAGCTTAAAAAAATTAACTTGTTAATTGTGCCTCGCTCATGGGATCAAGGGCTTGTTTAGACTTGGGATGAGATGAGAAGGCCTGGAATGGAAAGATCATTATCTTATCTCTTCGAAAGATATTTGATTCTGCATTAGTATGCATGTGGGGTTGGGTTTCATGAGAGGTCACCAGGGTAACCCAAGATGGGGGCAAGAGACTAGGAAGATTCACTAGGGTAACCCATGTAACTTTGTGATAACACTCCTTTTATAACAACAACCAGTCAGTGTGTTTCATGTAGTTGATGTACCTGATCATTATATTCTGGAAGCAATGTAACCTTCATGTTAGTAATGTAATCATGGAGTTTAGTATTGTGTTTTATGTCATTCTTTAAGGTTACATGGCGAGGCATTGCAAAATAATTCTATTTAATTTAAAATATAATTAATTTAGATAATTTATATATTATATATATTATAATATATAAGGTGATGAATGCTAAATCTAGTTGTCAAGAATGAATATCTTGATATTAATAATAAAAGACATTCACTAAAGGAACTCAAATAACCAAATAGTGTAAGATGTAAATTTATTCCTATGAGTTTGAAGTGTATGTACAACTTCCTATACAAGAGTTATTTAAGCTTCTTTAATTCAATTCTATAATAAAAAAGGACGAGTGTATCATATTATAGATTTAATTTATCTAAAAATAGTAAACATTTTTTCACATTTAAGATATTCTAAACATAATTATTTGAAATATAGAAAAAAGAAAACATAAATACATAATTTTCAATATTACAATAAATTTATTAAAAACACACATCTTAAAAATTTAAAATTATATCAAACTTGTAGAACATTTAACTAATATTATTAATCATTGTATATTAGTTATTTAATATTAATCTTCAACTAATAACTATCATAATGGAAAACTCTAAAATTTTATTAAATTTAAAAAATTATTAAATCAAAGATATTAGATTTCCATAGTTCATGTCAACGGGAGTTTGTTACTTTTAGATTAAACAATGTGTTAGTTTTTTAATCAACATTTCAACTCTATGATCCATCATGAGGATGCAAAAGAGTTGTAGTAGGAGATTATAGACCAAAACCCTATAAAGGAGGAGGGTGATGGGAAAGGATGCACAAGAATCAAGATAAGAAGAAATTACATAAAGAGTAGAAACTAGAACACTAAACCTAAGCTAAAAAAATCGAAAATGAGACTAAGAATAAATTGATAAGACTAAAAAAAGAAGAAATATAACATTACAATAATTATTAATAATTAAATGATAAAATAAAATAAATAAGGGAAAAATGAAAAAATCTCAATGATGTAGGAAATTTAGATAAAGATAGAAATTACATAGAAAAATTTAAAAGAAAAAACATAATATAAATTAACTAAAATATAAATGTAAAAACTAACATTAATAAAATATTATAGTTATTAAAAATTTAAACATAACATATCATTTAAAAATATTACCACATATCATTTATTGGCTGGTTCAAAACCTAACACATAATTTTAATGGAGAAACAAAACCTCTCATATCATTAAATGTTAAAGATTTACACACACACACACACACATAAACCTTAAATTACTTCATATTAGAAACTAAAATTATGAATCTAATCCAACCTACCTATTTACTTTCAGAAAAATTTAGACTGATTTATAAAAATGATTGCCTTCTTATTTTCTAGTGTGGTTTCCGTGTCCAACAAAGTCCTGATGTCATTCCACGTCCTCCTCCACGTTGTAGCTTCACATTTGCTCCACATGTTCGTCTATTATTTTTTGGAAGATTCCATCCAACCACTGTTAGATATTCCTCATACGTCGCCTGATCCCCTGCAAGTCCACCCACTCCAAACAAGGCAGTTGACATTTGTCTTTCCCATCAAAATCCACCAGGTTAAGTCCGATGTATAGCAAGCAATGTTGTGGCTCACATCCACTCCCACTCTGCCCTGCTCGCTCTTCTTCCAGATAGATCAAATCATTGCTTTCACTTCTTCCTCCCGCAAACCTTCGAATGACTCAATTCTCTTGTCATTCAACAGCTCCAACATACATATTTTTCTCATGTTTCACCAATAAGTCCCATAGGGAGAAAATGTGATCTCGTGGTGATTGTAAAACAAGTATTTTCTAGCGGCAATAGATGGCCTGTTGGCAAAAATCAAGTCATGGGTTTTGAGAAACTGCCTCGCTGGCTGAGAAGAAGATGCAACCACGATAGGAATAGAACTGAACTTCACCAACATTATTGCCCCATGTTTCTCAACCAGCCACTGTAGAATGTGGTGTGGAAGAGCTCCCAATTGATGGAGGTTTCCTATGATGGGTAGCGGAAATGGTCCTGGCAAAGATAATCTCCCATTGTTTTTTCTCGCCCATCCTAATAGAAGGGACAATAACATAGTAAACAACAAAATTGTAATGCATATCGCAGAAGCACTCATATTGAGATCCATTAGTATGAAAACCCAGAAAGGCTGAATGCTGCTTCACTTTGTCGGGGAGGGAAGTCTGTATATAAAACAATTTCTCTGGCTACCTCATTTTTATTTTTTGTGCGAGATGGAATCTTCTTTTTTGTAGCCTCACCAATTTCCCACTTGGCACGGTCATAAGTATGAAAAACTCTTACAAGCGAATGGCATTGCACCATCCAGCCAATCTATCTAATTTTTTTTTCCATTTGCAGCTAATTAATAATTACAATAAATTAAATCTACTTTCACACTTTATTATTAGGATAAATGAAATCTTCTCTCACCTAATTATCACATCAAATTCACATTGGCACTCTAATATTAAATTAAAATAAATTAAATCTATTCTGATTTGGGTATTAAATTAAAATAAATTAACTAGTAGTCGCATGCACAACATGCAACGATTAGCCATTAGGGGCCCACTGCAAAAGGTAGGTCAATGGGCAAAGGGGAAAGCTTGTTTTTGGCAGAGAAAAGTGAATTTGAAAGGCAAGCCAAGCTATGTAAACCCCATCTTATAGTGCACTTCTTTATTGTTAAGTGATGAGCAATGTAGCAGAGATAAAAAAGCATTTGTGTATATTAGAAGATTGATTTTTTGTGTTTCGATATCAATAATTTGTAGCTAGAAGTTGATTGCAGGAATGTAAAATTCATTATTTGTAATGTATCCATTACTTCCAATCTCAATTAATTAATTATCAATGATTTTAATAAGTAATAGTAGGAGAATCATTTTTGAATAATTTTTTTCATAATAAATCACATTTTTTGCATTGAATACAAGATGAAACTCAGTTGAAAGATATGGCACTAATTTCAATACAACCCATCTGAGAAAAAAAGATTTCTAAGTAAATGGATCCATTCCCTTTTCAAGGAAAACCAAAATGCATGAAATCCATCCAATTACAAACATGCAAAATTGAAACTCATTTCAGTGGAATGGGCTGAAATGTAACTTATTCCAGTGAACATCAAACAAAAGAAATCCATTTGATACATGAGATCAAATTCAAATCAGTCCAAAACAATTAAACTAATTTGAATGCAATCCAAGCATGTAAACACATGAATATTTTGATGTAGGAGTTAATCAAGATTAAAATCCATAGAGTACATTATAATAAAAAGGGATATTTGGAAGGCATGATTGGATGGATAATATGAATATGGCTTATGTATAAATTGTTTTACATCTCTACATTTATTTTGAGCATTATACACCATTGCAAACCCTATGTTATAGTTCACTTCTTTATTGTTATACGAGAAGCAATGCACCGAAGATTAAAAAGCATTTGCATATATTAGGAGATTGTTTTTTGCGATTCTAGATCAATTATTTTTAGTTGGAAGCTGATTGTAGAAATGTAAAATACAACCATATGTTTTTTTAATTTTTTATAATGTATCCATTACTTGCAATTTCAATTAATTAATTACCAATAACTTTAATAAGTAATATTAGGAAAATGATTTTTAAATAATTTTTTTCTATATAAATCACATTTTCTCAATTGAATACAATTGAAATTTGTAAAGTATTAGTTTTCATAATAATAATATTTTTTGTCAAAAATTTAAGGTATTATATATTTTGTGTTAACAAAGTGTATATTTGATGTTTTTGTATAGGTAAATCAATTGTTTGACTCATTAGAATGGGAAAATGTTTCTTGTGTTCTAGAATAAGATTTACTAGTTACAAAGTGGCTACCAAATTGTACATTATGTGCTATCTTCCTAAGATTAAATTAACAAGCGCAATTTTGAAAAAGTGATTTGATTAGTATAGTTATGTCTTTTGGAAAAGTGATTCCATTAGTTTAGCTATAATTGTCATCAGAAGTGGGTTTTGCAAACAAGTGAAGATGTTATAAGTAGTATGCACTCCATAATTTTAGGATTTGATCGACATGCGTACTTTGTCAAGGTATTTTAATTGAATTAGAAGGTAGACATTGTTTGTAGGGAACATTAGAAAGATGTCACCAAATGTATACAAAAATTTGTCTAGAAATATATATATATATATATATATATATATATATGGAAGAACAAATGTATGACGTTAAATGTAGAACTAGAAAACCCATGCTTGTTTTTCTTCCTACCATAATGGCCTAATGAGGGTGCATGACCTATATTGAGAGCCCTAAAAAAGAGAAGAATGAAACATGCCTGGGAGATATCATGGTAATTCATCATACATTATTATTTTAATTGAATTAGAAGGTAGGCCTTGTTTTGAGGAAATATGGAAAACACAATAGTAAATCTGTACAAGAATTTGTGCATATACATATAAGTACATGTAACAAAAAAATGAATGATGTGAAATGGGAAACCAGAAAAACTGTATTCATTTTCCACCCTGCCATATTAGCATCAGGGAGCCACATGGACTCTAGCCAAATCCTTGAGCAAGAGAAGTATCAAACGTCCAAGAGAGATGTTGTGGAGTTTCATCATACATCGTATAGTAGGAATATTGGGAAACTTTATTGTTTGGATATATAATATCTAGTATTTTTGTCTTGTCTTTGGTGTGACAACTTGAAAGCATAAAAATAACTTGGTTTTTAAATCCCTTTCCATGCTTAAACCTAGTTCCTACAAACATAACACAAAGGTATGTTAATGGAAAACCAAGGGAAATAAAAAAGGATAAAGAGCAAGTATACAAGTAAAATTAATATATACAATGTGAGCCTGAAAATAGTGAATAATTTCTATAATTAGTTAACCAAGGTTGTCTATTGAGAATGAGAAATTATGAAAAGATAATAGTGAATGTATACAAGAATTTTTGCATATACATATATGTATGTAACAACAAGTGAATGGTGTGAAATGGGAAACTAGAAAACTCGTGTTCATTTTCCACCCTACCATATTGGCATCGTGGAGCTGCATGGATTCTAGCAAAACCCCCAAGCAAGAGAAGTATGAAACATCCATGAGAGATGTTGTGGAGTTTTGGTATACATCGTACAACAAGAATCTTGGGAAAACTCTATTGTTTCCATATATAATATCTGATCTTGTTGTGTTCTATTTGGTGTGAGAACTTGAAAGAAAAAATGTAACCTAGTTTTCAAATCCCTTTGCATGCTTGAACACAATTCTTGCAAAGAGAAAACAAAGGTTTGTTAGTGCACAACCAAGGGAAATAACAAAGGAAGGATAAAGAGTGAGTATACGGGTAAAATGAATATATACAATGTGAGCCTGAAAATAGTGAATACTTTCTACAATTAGATAACCAAAGCTATCTATTGACAATGAGAAAGTATCATACTTACATACAGTGTTGATTTTGTCCAACAAGGATGAGCTACATTGAACTGAGTCGTAGGAGCATGAAATAATTTGCAATAGAGAGTGTAGAATACACCAACTTTCTTAAATGCATATTTATATTTCTACAGGAATCTATATAAAATAATATACATATAAAATAAAAGAGGCTAGTAGTTGTCTTCTATTAACATGTTTCATCATATTGTTTTCCCTTCATCTATTTAAATATCAATCACATTTCATGATATTGTTTTCCACTAATCTATTTGAAGCTACCTCTAATAGAGTAGTCTATTGTTCTTCTAACAAGGATTGTTTTTTAATCTTTAAAATTCTATAATTTTTAACGTGCTTAATTTGTTTGCATGGAATATGTTATCATTTAGATATATTTTTGTATATATAGATAAATTTATACATGTGTACATATGGATATATATATCTGATTATTTGTGTTTTTGAAAATGTCTAGACAAAGGAAAAATTCAACACACTTAAGTAACAATTGTAGGTAAGGTTGATGGAAAATCTCAAAGACTCTTACCATATATGACATGATAACAGATAATAGAGAAATTATAAAACAACTATTAGGAAAACCGTTAGGAATCACAAGTGATAGATGGTGAGGAAAGCCACATTCAACTATTTGATAGAAGAAAAGCAATCTTACTAAAGAAAAAAATGACAAATGCGGTGTGTAAAACCCACCACAAAACCCTAGAGAATGACACACACATAACAGAAGTGAACATTTTGTTTTTTAAACTATAATTAAACAAGTAAAATAAACTACACTAACACATACATTCTCTAAGGTACGCGATGATGCTTACTTACAATACCCATTACTAAAAAAAGTTACTAAACATAACTTATATTTATTACTCATGAATTAAAAATCATACATCCAAAACATTAAAATACATCATTTAAGCTATAAATTACAATAATGATCCATTCACACATTGCATTTATTTAATATTACAATTACAACTCTCATTTCCAAATGAGAGTTTATACAAAAGTTTTACAATTACAAATTACAAAGATTTTCCTTGAATACAATTGAGGAGTAATACAATTACAAGGTATCCAACAGATACAAGTGAGAACATAAAAGAATTATAAATCCATAGGTACACATGAGCTCTCAAATCAAGAAGTACTCGCCATCACGAACAAGAAGTGGGAACCCAACGGTGTAAGGTGCACTTTCCACCCAACCATGTGGTATCCGAAGGACCACCCCCCATGCTAGGAGATAGTAAAAGAGCTTCCTAGGAAAAACCTACAACCTCTAGACATAGGCAACAACAATACTAAACTACACAAGTAAAAACCTAACAAAATGGTTACAATGCTTCCAGATAACAATGATCAACTACACCATACAACAAACTGACTGATGGTTGTCATAGGAGGAGTGTCATCACAAAATTGCATGGGTTACCCTGGCGAATATTCCCAGGCTCCAACCTCCATCTTGGGTTACCTTGGTGACCTCTTACAAAACCCAGGCCCACATGCAATCCAATGCAGAATTGGTAATCTATCATAAAGACAAGATACTGATCTTTCCATTCCAAGCCCTCTCATTTCATCCCAAGTCTTTACTATCCCTTGAGTCCATGAGCGAGGCTTTAACAAAAGTTAATTGTTTAAACTACCATTTTCCCTTAACATATTTATTAAGTTATCACTGATTAATCTAACTCTTCATGAGTTACCAAGACACAACTTTGTGTGTCGGCCCCCATGAAAGGCCAGACCCCTATTAACAACCTACGGAACTAATCCCACTAACATAGGGTAAACCAGGTGCACATAACCAATTACATTTACCAACTCTACAATACTTATATGACACAACCTATTCACTTAACCAAGTCCAACTAAAAAAAATCTCGTGCACTACCCAAGTTAAGCAATAAAAAATAACATGAGACACAACAACATCTCAAGAGAACACATCTGGAAGTCTTACATAAACAAATAACTCAATTTTCCGAACAACGAGAATGAGAGATAACATAACTAAAAAGAAATTTAGGCAAGGTAATAACCTAACTTTAGGATTTCCTAAATCCAAGTAAAGCAATAACATATTGCATGTAATCAATCTGAATAATTTATAATTCCATTATAAATTAAAAAAAAAAAGAAACTAAGACTTAGAGTTTAACTTCAATTTCTCAATTTCTGTTGTTGATAATTTTCATTTTTAAACAAAATCATTTTATTATAAAATAAATATTTACAGCTTTTGTCAAACAATCTGAATATTATATTTAAATGTAAATATATAAGTAAACATATACATATATATAATTATAGCACATATATACAAATATATATATATAATTGATTTAGTCTAAAATCATTTAAATATAACCGTAATAATTTTCTAATTAAATATGCAAAATAAATATACATATATATAATATATATATATATATTTATAAAATTTAAAATATATATATATATATATATATATATATATATATATATATATATATATATATATATATATATATATATAATTAAAAACAATGCATATGCCCAGTAGGGGAGACAAGGTCAAACCCTGCTGCTAGGTGGCTGCCTTATGGGGGTAGCACTAGGCACTGCCTCCATAGCCAATGCCTCCCATAATGGGGGCGGTTGTGGGGGTAGCTCCCCCAGTACCTCCAAAATTTAACATTTAATTTTTTAAAAAATCTCTCCTCTGTATATTCTGGAAATCCGCCTTACAACAATTTAGGATTTATTTTTTATTTTTTTATTTTTAAATAAATAAAAACTTCTACAGGTAAATTTCTCCCATATAAATTTTATACAATTTTTTTTCTCAAAAAACCAAATTTTCTATAGGAAAAATCTAACAATTTACTAGAGAATTAATTTAACAAATTTTTACAGAAGAATACAATTTTCTCCAATTTCACAGAGTTTTCAATTTGACTTCAATAGAGGTTTTCTAAATCATCTAATATTTTCCTTTTGAATTTTTCTATTGTTAAAAAAAAAAAAAAGGATCTAAAGCTTTCTCAAATTTTCTATAGAAATTTTCATAATTTTTCTACATAAATTTCTAAAAATTCACAACAATTTCTCAACCAACCTTTCAAAATTTAAAATCAAATCTTCTAAACAATAAAGGAATAAAAGAACCTATTATCTAAATCTTGTAGGAATGAAATCTGAAATTGAGCTTCTCTGAAAAATCCAATCTTCCAGAACCTTTTCCAAAATATCCACTTCCAAACCAAATGTCCAATTACAGAGCCAAATCTTTCTCTATTTTAATAGTCCAAATTTTCCAAAAATAAAATATCCTCCCATTAATTTTTCAACACTTAGTTAGAATTAAAAAATATCTCTTTCAACCACTATAGCTATTTCCTCTAATGCATTCAAAATTTATTTTTGTTTTTAAATACTTTAAAACACAATTTAATTTTCAAATAAATTTAAATCACTTAATCTATGCACTTTACAAAAAAACTTTAATTATTTAATTTATTTAATCAACAAATTTAATTTAATTAATTAATTTATGCATTTAATAAGATAAATTTAATCAATAGATTAAATTACCTTACCAATTGAATAAAATAAATTAAATTAAATTAAATAACAATTTTAAATCTAAAATACATAAATTAACATTTACAACCACTTAACATTAATTTTCACATATAATGTTCATCGATAGTAAATTATCAAAACATCAAAGATGAGATGACTCAACAACAACAAGACACAAACTGACGACACACTATGACTGGGATTGTGGTTTGACAAGGGAACCTTGTTACTATCTCCTAATCAACAAAACCATTGGGAAAGTGGGCACACTAAGACCTATAAAGCTAGGTGGAGACGATGTCCTATAGGTCTACAATCCTATAAACAAGATGAGTGTCAAACATGCATATAACATAGTAGACAGACCGTGAAGAGAAATTGCGGAATCACCGGGTGCTCACATGCGAGTGATGTAATCATGTCCCCTTCACCAATATAGTCACATAAACACTAATGAAATTAAAGCATCATTAATCAACAGATGAGCATATATCAATATCAACAACTATGCTAATCAAAAGAATAACATAAAACATAACCATTCATATAGTCCATCATCACATCAAAATATAACACCATTATCACTCTAATGTCAGCGATCGTAAAACAGTAACAAGGAAACTAAGTCTATCAAAATAAAAACATTGTCTAATAGCATAGCAAACTATAGGGGTGCTACATTCTCCCCCCTAGGATTACTCTTACTCCTAGAAGCTTACGAAAAAATAGGGATAGAGATCCCTCATGTCCCAGTCACATCCTCCCTAGTAGCTGAAGTATCATCTCTAGGATCCCACTAGACCCTGACCTACTCAATATCTCGACCCCTGAGGGCGAGTCTGTTGTGCTGCGTGATGGCCACAGACTCCAAAGACAACTACCTGTCATCTAACTATAAAGCATTCCAATCAAGGATGTGAGATATGTCTAGATGATAAGGTTTGAGAACTGAAACATGAAAAACATCGTGAGTACGTGAGAGATTGGGTGACAAAGCAAGTCGATAAGTAAATGGACCAATCTTCTCGAGAATCTCAAATGCCCCAACAAAGTGAGGTGTGAGCTTAGAGCCCTTCCCATATCGGATTGGACACTTTCGCAGACGCACTCACAAAAAGATGCAGTCACCTACTGCAAACTAACAATCCACCTGATGTGCATCTGCATACTTCTTCTGCCTATCCTTTGCAGCAACCAAATGTTCCCTGATTTGAATCACCTGCTACTCCATATCTTGAAGCATATCCAAACCCAAAATAAATCTATCCTCTAACTGATCACAACTCAAAGGAGTCTGACAAAGATTCCCATACAATGCCTAGAAAGGAGGCATACCAATCAAACTCTGATAGTTGTTGTTATAAGCAAACTCCACTAAACAGAGATAATCCTCCCATAATGTCTACTGGTCCATCACATACATGCACAACATATCCTCAAGGATCTGGTTGACCCTCTCGGTCTATCCATCTATCTTAGGATGATACACTGAATTGAAGTTCAACTGTGTCCCCATAGCATGCTATAATGACGTCCAGAGAGCTGAGGTGAACACATGATCCCTGCCAAAAATAATCCGACGAGGAATACCGTGCAACCTCACAATATCTCCCATGAACACTCTAGGAATGAATGAAGAATTATAGGATGAACAAATAGGTGAGAAGTGTACCACCTTCCTCAACCTATCCACCATCACCATAATAGCATCGTGTCGTCATGAAGAGTTGGGTAAACCAACAATGAAATCTAATGAGATTGTATCCTATCTCCACTCTGGCACCAAATGTGGTTGCAAAATCCCTGTCATATGTTGATGTTCAACCTTCACTCGTTGATACTCTAAACACCTTGACATAAAGTCAGCAATATCTCACTTCATACCTGCCCAAAAATAAAGTTATCGCAAATCGACAAGCATCTTCTTCACTCCTGGATGAGCTGAATAAGGTGCTTGATGTGCCTCTATCAAAACCAAGGTACAAAGATCTCTAGATAATGGAACATAAATGTGTCCCATGTGCCTCAAAAAACCATCTAAATCTAGAGAATAATATGAGAATCTTCCTTCTAGAATCCTGCCTAACTCTAACTTTGATCTCACCTCTTGGTACCAACTATCTGCAGAAAGTGTTGAAATAATCTAACTCCTCAAATCCACACGAAGAGTTGGCTTAGATAACTTGTGTCTCTGCCTGTTGAGAGCGTCAACCACTATGTTCTCTTTCCCCTAAATGTACTTTACCTCGAAGTCATACTCACAAATGAATTCCATCCATCGCCTTTGCCTAACATTAAGATTAGGCTGCGTGAAGATGAGCTGTAGACTCCGATGGTCACTATGCAACTCAAATATGTATCCCAACAAGAAATGTCTCCATCTCGTTAAGGCATGCACTACCGTTGTGAACTCAAGATCATGTGTAGGGTAATTCAATTCATGATCCTTGAGTTTGCGTGATTCATATGCAATCACTCCACCATATTGCATCAAGATTGATCCTAATCCCTCCAAAGATGCATTAATACAAACAACAAAATATCTAGTAGGATCAGGTATCACAAGAATTGGTGCACTGGTCAACTTCTCCTTCAGTGTCTGAAATGCTGACTCACACTATTCTAAACAAATGAACTTTTTCCCTTTCCTCTAAAGAGAAGTGATAGGATGTCCTATCCTTGAGAATCCCTCAACAAAAAGTATGTAGTACCCTGCTAAACCCATGAAACTATGTATCTCTGCCACATTAGTCGGCACAGGCCAATCACTGATCACTTAGATCTTTGTAGGATCTACTGCAACACCCTCTCCTGTAACCACATGCCCAAGGTACTTGACCTGATTCTTAAAGAACTCACATTTGGATATGTTAGCGTACAACTGATTATCTCTCAAACATTGCAATACCTACCTCAAATGCTCCTTATGTTCCTCTACTATCCTAGAATAGATCAATATATCATCAAGGAATACTAGTAAAAATCTATCTAGATATGTGCAGAAAGCTATGTTCATCAAGCTCATGAACACAGATGGTGCATTCGTCAACCCGAATGGTACCACAACAAACTCATAGTGACTGTAACATGTGTGAAATTCCATCTTATGGATATCGACATCAAATATGCGTAGTTGATGATACCTTGACTTAAGATAAATCTTTGAAAAGAACATAGCACCCTTGATCTGATCAAACAAGTCATCAATCCTAGGTAAGGGATATCAGTTCTTGATTGTCACTTTGTTCAACTAATGGTAGTCGATGCACAAAAAAAGAGAACCATCCTTCTTCTTCACAAAAATTACTGGTGCTCCCCAAGGTGAAACACTAGGGCGGATGAAACCCTTCACTAACAACTCGTCTAGCCGCAAGCAGAGCTCCTTAAGATTTTGTGTAGTCATATGGTATGGAGCTTGTGAAATAGGCTCAAAACCAGGTAATAGATGAATCCTGAAATCAATGTCATGCTGAGGTGGCATCCCTAGAATATCATTGGAAAAAACATTTGTATACTCCTAGAGTATGGGGTGGCTATCAAGAGTAGCCTTATCCTCACTATCACCCAACTCCAAGTCATGTACCGACACTGCAAATAACTAACATCCCTGATGTACACATCTCCTTAGCTGCATACCTGAGATCATCCTCGATGATATGTGTCTATGAACTCCCACAATCTCTACATCACTACCAGATGGATCAATGCATCAAATCGATTTATGTCAATAGTCAATCATGACCTTGTGAGCCTCCAGCTAATCCATCCCTAAGACAATGTCATATGACCCCAATGGTATAATGTGGAGGTCTAATGTAGTGTGAAAGGATTCAATATCAAATCTACAATTAGGTACTAGGGATTGCACTACAACTTTAGCACTGGAGACCAATTCGACCTACCACTTAATTTATTGCTTTGCTTCCCTCAGTCTATATGGTGCCATGAAAGACAATGACATAAAGGAATCTGATGATCTAGAATCAAATAAAATGGTAACCATGTTACCCTATAACATACCAAATGTCTCTACTACTATGCCTTAATGATCAACCTAGTGGTTATCAACCGCAACAAATACTCGATGCCCTCTGCCAGCATCACCAACTGTCGGCTCTGACGCCACTAGCCTCTGAGTGTACCCTGATGTGCCCTTAATGGGACACTATCATGCTATGTGACCCTATTGGCCACACACAAAACATACAGTACCTCTGCCATAACCTCTACCTCCAAAAGGTGTGCTCGACTGTTGAACGCTACCATTATAGGTAGACTGTGAACTCTATCTTGGTCGTTCATAATTGTTGTGTTTATTACACCTCTAGTTCTTGTCACCACCTGAATGATATCTGTCACCCTATCTTTGTTCGAAACTCTTTCATTTCCCTTATGAATTTTGATACTATCCACTTTGTGCCGACACCTACTATGTCCTAGGTGGTCCAACTCCCTGAATCTAACCACTATGTCCACTCAGTCCTACTGCTGAAGAACTGCCTATCTGAACTCTAGTGTGACCACCCAATGCCATCGCCAGGTTCTCCTCCACCAATCTGGCCTTCACCACCATTGTCTCCATAGTCTTGGGTTTGAAAAATTGAACACCACCACTGATTCGGGCATTTAATCTCCTGATGAAATGTTGAACAAGCATGCTGGTATGTGTAGGATCATGATGGGCCAAAAAGTTGCAATATGATGGGTATGTGGTAGCTTTTTTACCCAAAAGCTGATGAAATGAAAGGGTTTTTAAAAGTTCTTAGCTTTCCCACCAATATAAATTATCTCTTTCTTTGAATTTAATAGTAGGTGTTATTCATTTTCTATTTGAATTATGACTAAAGTCTTCATTGATAGGCCAGTTGAACATTTATATCTTTCAGTGATATCATTTTTTGAATCAAAACATACATCACATTCTATGCTTGCGTATGCTGGGATTCATCATCAGGCTGAAATTCATCAGACACTTTCTTGGATTTTTCCGCGTGGTCCAGGCTGTGCCCATGCATAAAGCCGTCATTTGATTACTCTGCTGATAAGCCAATGGTCAAAAGAAATGTAACAACCTCCTCTCTAAGAAAATCCGGATACAATGTAGTATCGTATAAGACTACTCCTCTAACCTCCACTAAGTGGTCCCAAGTCCTCCATTGTGAGTTACCTCTAGCTTTAGCGTTGCTACCATAAATTGCATAACAAAACAACGATTCGGATCTGCCATCCACATATCTCGATACGGTCCCTTACCCAAACCAACAAATATGGGTGGACTGAGCTCATGAGGTCTCTGTATGAGCCATGACTACCTCTGACTATGTTGGAACCTCTCTCTCACCCATAATATCTTGATCTCTATCCTACCTCAGACCTAGATGAGCTAGAGTCTCCTTTAATAAATGACGCAACTAAGCATCGCCAATCCCTGGTGGATCTGGATTTTAATCATTGACCTCAGGTACATTTTGGGAAGCCTGTTGCTGCTCATGATCTAAGTCATGGAAAAAAATGAGAGGTGAATTCTATTTATTACCTCCACGAACGCCAACATGGCCACAACCTCTATCGCGACCTCGCCTAAGTGGCATGATCCTGTACAGATACACACCATGTCATAACACAAGGTACACAAACATAAATCCTATGCAATGAATAGCTTAATGGTTTCAACATTATCCTAGAGCACCCAGTGTTTAAACATGGGCTCTGATACCATGTGTAATGCCCACCACAAAACCCTAGAGAATGACACACACATAACATAAGTGAACATTTTTTTTTTAAGTGTAATTAAACAAGTAAACTACACTAACACATACATTCTCTAAGGTACGCGATGACGCTCACTTACAATACCCATTACTAAAAAAAGTTACTAAACATAACTTATATTTATTACTCATGAATTAAAGATCATACATCTAAAACATTAAAATACATCATTTAAGCTATAAAGTACAATAATGATCCATTCACACATTTCATTTATTTAATATTACAATTAAAACTCTCATTTCCAAATGAGATAGTTTATAAAAAAGTGTTACAATTACAAATTACAAAGATTCTTCTTGAATACAGTTAAGGAATAATATATTTACAAGGTATCCAATAGATACAAGTGAGAACATAAAATAATTACAAATCCATAGGTACACATGAGCTCTCCAATTAGGAAGTACCCACCATCATGAACAAGAACTAGAAACCGAACGGTGTAAGGTTCACATTTCACCCAACCATGTGGTAGCCGAAGGACCACCCCTGTGCTAGGAGATAATAAAAGAGCTTCCTAGGAAAAACCTACAACCTCTAGACATAGGCAATAACAAACTAAACTGCACAAGTACAAAACTAACAAAATGGTTACAATGCTTCCAGATAACAATGATCAACTACACCATACAACAAACTGACTGACGGTTGTCATAGGAGGAGTGTCATCAGAAAGTTGAATGGGTTGCCCTGGCAAATCTTCCTAGGCTCTAGCCCCCTTCTTGGGTTACCATGGTGACCTCTTATGAAACCTGATGACACATGCAATCCAATGTGGAATCAATAATCTCTCATAGAGAGAAGATACCGATCTTGCCATTCCAGGCCTTCTTGTTTCATCCCAAGTCTTTACTAGCCCTTGAGTCCATGAGCGAGGCATTAACAAAATTTAAGTGTTTAAACTACCCTTTTCCCTTAACATATTTATTAAGTTGTCACTGATTAATCTAACTCTTCATGAGTTACCCAGACACCACTTTGTGTGTTGGGCCCCATGAAAAGCCACTCCCCTATTAACAACCTAAGGAATTAATCCCACTAACATAGGGTAAACCAGGTGCACATAACTAGTTACATTTACCAACTCAACAATACCTGTACAACACAACCTATTCACATAACTAGGTCCAACTGAAACAAATCTCATGCACTACCCAAGTTAAACAATAACAAATCACATGAGACAAAACATCATCTCAAGAGAACACATCTAGAAGTCTTACATAAACAAATAACTCAATTTTCCGAACAATGAGAATGAGAGATAACATAACTAAAAAGCAATTTAGGAAAATTAATAACCCAACTTTAGAATTTCCTAAATACAAGTAAAGCAATAACATATTGCATGTCATCAATGAGAATAATTTATAATTCCATTATAAATTAAACAAAAAAGAAACTAAGACTCAGAGTTTAACTTCAATTTTCTCAATTTTACTAATGATAAAAATCAATTTTTATTTTTTTTAAACAAAATCATTTTATTATAAAATAAATATTTACAACTTTTATAACAAAAAAACTTAAGATAATTATATTTAAATATAAATATATATTAAACATATATATATATATATATATAAAATCAATTTAAATTCCCAAATCATTTAAATATAATCCAATAATTTGCTAATTAAATATGCCAAAAAAATATACATATATATATAATATATAATATATATATTAAAAATAATATATAAAATATATATATACATATATTTATAAAATTTTAAAACATATATATATATATTTATATAATATGTATTATATATATTATATATAATTTATATTAAAAATATATATTTTAAAAATAATACATACACCTAGGCAAGGGATGCATGCTCAAACCCTGCTGCTGGGTGGCTGCTACGCAACCTCCCCCTTATGGGGGTCACTGCCTTCACATCCAATGCCTCCCATAATGGGGGCGACTATGGGTGTAGCTCCCCCAGCACCCCCAAAATTTAACATCTTTTTTTTTTAAATCTTTCCTCTGTATATTACGAAAATCCGCCTTACGATGATTTAGGAGTTTTTTTTTTTTTTTAAATAAATAAAAAACTTCTACAACTAAATTTCTGCCATATAAATCTTATACAATTTTTTTATAAAAAAAACCAATTTTTCTATAGGAAAAATCTAACAATTTACCAGAGAATTAATTTAACAATTTTTATAGAAGAATACAATTTTCTCCAATTTAATAGAGTTTTCAATTTCACTTCAACAGAGGTTTTCTAAATCATCTGATATTTTCCTTTTGAATTTTTCTATTGTTAAAAAAAAATAGAGGATCTAAAGCTTTCTAAAATTTTCTACAGAAATTTCTGAAAATTCACAGCAATTTCTCAAGCAACCTTTCAAAATTTTAAATCAAAGCTTCTAAACAATAAAGCAATAAAAGAACCTGTTATCTGAACCTTGTAGGAATGAAATCTGAAATTGAGCTTCTCTACAAAATCCAATCTTCCAAAACCTCTTCCAAACCAAATGTCCAATTACAGAGCCAAATCTTTCTCTATTTTAATAGCCCAAATTTTCCAAAAATAAAATATCCTCTCATTAATTTTTCAACACTCAGTCAAAAATCAAAAATATCTCTTTCAACCACCATAGTTATTTCCTCTTATGCATTCAAAATTTATTTTTGTTTTTAAATAATTAAAAACACAATTTAATTTTCAAATAAATTTAAATCGCTTAATCTATGCACTTTACAAAACAAATTTAATTATTTAATTTATTTAATCAACAACTTTAAGTTAATTAATTAATTTATCCATTTAATAAGATAAATTTAATCAATAGATTAAATTATCTTAGCAATTGAATAAAATAAAATAAATTAAATTAAATAACAATTTTAAATCTAAAATACATAAATTAACATTTACAACCACTTAACATTAATTTTCACATAATTTCCACCGATAATAAATTATCAAAACATCAAAGACAAAATGACTCAACAACAAGAAGACACAAACTAATGAAACACTATGACTGGGATTGTGGTTTGACAAGGGAACCTCGTTACTATCTCCCAATCAACAAAACTATTGGGAAAGTGGACACGAGCTCAGACTTGTGAAGCTAGTTGGAGATGATTTCCTATACCTGCAATCCTGCAAACAAGATGAGTGTTTAACATGCATATAATGTAGCAGACACACTGTGAAGAGAAATCATAGAATTAGCAGGTACTCACATGCGAGTGATGTAATCTTGTCCCCTTCACCAATACAGTCACATCAAGACTGACAAAATTAAAGCATCATTAATCAACAGATGGGCATATATCAATATTAACAACTATGCTAATCAAAATCATAACATAAAACATAACCATCTGTATAGTGCGTCATCACATCAAAATATAACACCATTATCTCTCCTATGTCAATGATTAGAAAACAGTAACAAGGTAACTAAGTCTGTCAAAATAAAAACACTGTCTAACAACATAGGAAACTAGAGGGGTGCTACATGGTGCATAGTACAGAGTTTGTGTTTAGCTCTTTTATCTATTGTAAATCACTCTTTCAACAATGAAATTTAATCAATATGGGAGAAAATGAAATAGATAAACAATAAATTAATCATTTATGTAAAATGTCTTACTGATTCCACAGCTCAACAGTTTTAGAACCATCCAAGTTGCTTTAAAATGGAGCCAAATGTAATGAATTTAACAGTAGCCTATTATCAAACCTACAACAAAATGGCTCTTATGACAATACAACTTCATCAAACTATACTCTCTGACATGCCAACATTTAATATTGCATTTACTTCATCTGCTTCCATTGTGCAATGACGGGATATATGTCAGCACAAAGAGTATATATTTATGGAAGCAATACAGAGGAAGGCGAAAATAGTAAAATGGTGAACATATAATTGTATACATCAACATTTTACATATATACATACACATACATATACATATACATACATATATATATATACATATACATATACATACACATACACACATATATATACATATACATACACCCACAAACATACTTTTCTCCCTTCATTTATCACATCTTTGTGTAGCATTGGTATTACACTCACTACCATATGACCATTCGACAAGAGTAAGTAGAGAATCAGGAACATGAACAATAAATTAATCATTTATGCAAAACACCCATGTCAAACATACATATATATATGCATGTAAGAATACATTTATATATACATGTATACATATAGATATATTTGTATATGTGTATACACATACATATATATATATACATGTATACCTGTTTGAAGTTTCCACCAGGATTCTCACCAGCATAGCCACGGAAAGGGTTTGTCGGCACTAGGGGGGTCTATCTGTTGGTGGGGAGGGCTGTGTTTTTTTTTTTTGTGGTGACTTGGGCATTGGAAATTATGTGGGTTGGTGGTAGTGGAGAATTCTTTTTTCTTTTTGGGGTAGGTGAATGGTAAGTGTTCAACGTGGACCTTTGCAAATACGAGGGTTGGTAGCGATGGAGGTTCTATCCTCGAAAGTCGGAAGGTGAATGGTAAGTGCTTACTCGACTGATGGTCAATGCATTATGTGGATTTTTTATGATGGAGGCAGATGACGTAAATGTGATATTGAATGCATATATGCATATACATACATATATAGATGTTGACATATATATATAGATATCTATACATATTACATATATACATATACACAGATGTATAGAGACATGTATATATACGAAGTTAGTTTCATGAGTGTAAAGTGTTATTCTTTGTAGGATCTCTTCATATCTGTTCAATTGATTTGTTAGAAGTTCCCAATAGGATTTTTTGTTAGGCCAACTGCGAATAAGACTTTTTGTCTAATAGTGCTGCAACAATTTGTCTATTTTTCTATAATCTTTAGTTTGAGGGAATGTAGCTTGAATGTTCGATTAAGCCTGCAACATTATCTATACATATACATACGTACACACACACACACATGTCTATATATACAAAAAATAGTTTGGTTGTTGTTTAGTGTTATCCTTTCTAATATCTCTTCCTATCTGTTCAATTCATTTGTTTCAAGTTTTTGACGAGATTCTCATTAGCCCAAGTGTGAATATGACTTGCGGTGCAATAGGTTTGTTATAATTTCTCTACTTGTCCTTATTTGTGTGTATGTTTTCCATTGCAACCATTACAATAGGAGCAATTGTACTTATTTGTGTGTAGGGTCTAGGGTTGTATGAAACAATTAACATATTGGAGATAAAATTACTATACTGACTGTTTAGTGTTATTGCAATAGATTTTTTATAATTTATGTATTTGTGTATTATATAATGAAACAATTGCTCGATTATTCTAATAATTCTTTGATGTGTTCAACTTTATATCTCTACCTAATATGCTATCTGGTTGAAATTTCTATTTGTTAAGAAGAGAGTATGATTCAGAGAATGCAACTTACTCAATATATTCACTTGCATCTTTTGGAGCACATATTTATAATGCCGGAATGGCTATTCTGACAATGCAACAGAATCAAAATATTTTGTTGCAATTTTTGGAGTATACATTCTGGCTACATGAGAGTGCTACAAACTTAATCATGAATTAAATTTTGATGGACGAAGTAAATGCGATATTCAATGTAGCAGTCTGGGAAAGTATACTTTGATTAAGTTGCATTGTGCAAATAGAAATTGTAGTGTTGGTTTTGTAGTAGATGAATGTAATACTATTATTTTGGTTATATGTGTGTATCTTTGGCGTTGCAGGCATTACCATAGGAGACATTGTAGTTATTTGTGTGCAGGCTTGAGGGTTGAATGCTATAGAAAAATAGGGAAATTGTAGTTATGTGTATGCTATTTGTGGTTATGTAGCTTGAATTTTTAATGAAGGTTGTGGGGTTATACTGATTTTTACATGGGTGCTTTGTATAGAAGATTAATCTATTGTTAATGTCTTCTTGTTTTATGTTTCTATCTTTTGCATTATAGCCATTTTTGACACTTGGAAGAGATTATCAGTCTTTGGGGGTGGAGAGACTATAGTTAAATCTTCTTTCTTTTGTCAAAAAAATATGGATAGGGTTACTAATTTTTGGTTGTTGAGTGCTATTGTAATACCTCTTCTACAATTTCTTGATTTCTCTATTTCACCAGCCTGTGCTATCATAGAAGATGCCACACACTTAATCTACTAGTTTTTTTGTGGCGATGTAGACCTTAGTAATTGTATGTGTTGGTGTTGATGGAGAATGGTGTCCTCGATACGAGGAGGGGGAAAGGAAAGTGTTTTTCGCTGTGAGGACCAATGGGTCATGCTATTGCACGATGTCGGTAGGCGAAGTAAATGCAATATTAAAATTTCTCCATGCTCATATATTTATGCATATATACATATCTATACACATGTATATATATATATATATGTATGTATGTATGTATGTATGTATATATATACATGTATACATGTATATATATATATATAAATTTTTACACATGTATATACATATTCCATACATAGGAAACACCACAATAGCTCTTTTGACAATGCAACTTAACCAATACATTTTCTTGTCTTACAAAGAAAAATAACAATGAAAAATTATAGTTTTTTTATAGGAAGCTTTGAACAGATGATGGGAAAAGAGTATCATGAAACACACACACACACACACACGTGCACGCTCTTTCAACAATGCAACTTAACCAATAAATTTTATTTCCTTACAAAGAAAAAGAATAATGGAAAATTATAGTTTGTTAAAGGAAGCTTTGAAAAAATCATAGGAAAAAAGTATCATACAACATACACACTCACACAAATATATATAAGTATATACATCTGTATAAATATGTATATATGAATAAATACATGTATGCATGTTTCACTAAGAGGTGTGTTACAATTTACCTATTTCTCTATAATACTTAATATCTTCTTGTTGTATGTTTTTGTCTCTGAGGTTAAACATAAAAAAATCCTATTCACGGCTCAGTTGATAGAAATTCCATTGAAAACTTTAAACAAATAACAAAGACTCTGCATATCTATATATTTTAAATTTCTCCATCCATACATATGTGTAGCATATCAAAATCAAAAGAATAGGATGTTAATGAATGTGCAAATGTAGAGATGCTAACACAGGAATATATTACGTTCATATTTGTGAAAGGGCAGTGTTAGATAAGATGTAGGCACACCTTGTGTGTGCAACTAGTTGTAGAATGAATTGAAGAAAATGAGGCATGCTTTCCACCCCACCATATTGGGTGATGCAGCAAACTTTCTTGTCACAAAATCCCCAACTTAGAGCATACTTTTCCAATGACAAATCTTAAGCATTATGCATTTTCGAAAGCTCAAAGCAATAACATGAGAATTTTCTTTAGTTGAAATCACTGCTATACATTTTTTTAAAAATATGTATAGTTGTATGATTTATGACAAAGGATTACACACAGTTTTAAAATAAGAGATGGCACCATATTAAAATTAAAAACATAAAGTCTCACTAAATGTGTAAATATATATATGTAAAGATAGGAAGAAATAACATGTATATTTGCAAAATAGAAGTGCTAGATAGGAACTACACATACCTTGTAGCTGCAAGTAGATGTAGTCTAAATAGAAAGAAAGAAGGCCTACTCTCCACCTTGCAGTATTGGGCCATGTAGCCTCAAGGGATGCCACCAAATTCCCAAGGAAGAACATAGATTGTCCACCCACAAAATTGAAACACAATCAAATATCAAAAAATAAGAATTTTGAACCATAATAGGTTGTGGAAATCTGGTATCAGTAACCTGATAAGTTTCTTTAGTTGGAATTAGTGCTATACATTTTTAAAAATACATGTACCTATATCATTTATTCAAAACAATTTGACATGTACTTGTGAAATAAGGAATGCAATAAAGGACATATAGGCTTACCTTCTATATAAATAGAATGTAGTTGGAGCTTTTACAACATTGCAAACATGCAATAACAAGCCTATCTACTACTGTGGAGGAATGTAGTTGGAAGAATAGAATATTTTGTGTATTTTTAGGAAGCAATGCATGATAGTGAAAGACAAAGCCATAAAACCAATGTTTGTTCTCCTCCCTGCCATATTGGCATTGTGAAGCCTCATGGGCTGTAGCCAAATCCCCAAGCAAAAAAGCATGGTACATCCATAAAAAATTTAATGGAGCCATACCATATATCAACACTTGCCATCCACTATACGTATAGATGTAAATATATGTATAGATGCATATATATATACATATATGTATGTGTATATATATATATATATTGATGTTTGAAATAGAAATAATAGTGTGTTGGTAATAGTTTTCTTATTTTATAGATTTGAAATTCTCTTGAGACTTCCATTCTTTAAAAAAGTGTCTAGTCTATTCTTCTTAGTGGTAAAATCAACTTTACAAATTGGAGAACAGAAGAGCCAAACTATGGTAATGAAGAGTTTGTTATCAAAAGCTAGAGAAAAGGATGACATAAAGAACAATTTATTCATGGAGGTTGAAATAGATAATGGAAAAAGAAGTTGACAATTACATAGATTTGTATATGAAAAAAGACTATGCTCATTAGGCAAAAATAGTTCCATGTTTATGACTTGCATGTGATGAGCTTGATGCAGAGAGGCTTCACGAAACATTCCATACTATTGACACCCTTCTCCTTAATGATGTCAATTGTTTTATGAAGCCTCTATGAATCAAACTCATGCTTTCTACCATGAATACCAGTTAAAAATCATAGCTAAATCATAGATGACCAGGAATCCACAGTTGTTTTACAATTTCTCTATTTCTCTATAATATTTGCTGCCAGACAATGTAACTCCAAGCTTTAATTCATAGGTAAACTATATGTCTACGTATATGTATATGTTTGAATGTAAAAAAGAAAGTGGAATATGTATGTATACACCAATTTTGGTGCTATACAATAGTAGGAAGCAAATGTGATATTGAATATTATAGTGTGGGAAAGGATACTCCAAAATATGGAAGAAAATATTTTGATTTAGTTCAATGGTTAGAATACACATTGTGGCATAATGAATATGTGTTTGAAAATATGGAAGAAAATATATTGATTGAGCTGCATTGTCAGAATAGCCATTTTACCATTGTCAATATCTTACAAATATTCCATTAAAAGCCACCAAAGATATTTGTATATGCAAAAGTATCTACAAATGCATGTATGCATATGCATTCTAGTGTTGATAGGGATACGAAGGGGCTAATAGTACAAAATGTGTATAACAACAAAGATGCACATAGTGTATATATGCATAACTTTACCAAAGTATACTTTCCCATATTACAACATTGAATATTGTATTTACCTTGTTTGAGGATACCAACTCCACCACCCCCAACCCATGTTTAGATATAGACAACCAAGGAAATTGTAACAAAACTCTATAAACATCAGCAAATGTGTCTATCCTTGCAACTTTCCAAATCAATTATTCAAACCCGGTTCTTGAAGGCAACAACTATTTTTTCTATGTTATGGCAATAATTATGTGATGCAATGATATGTCCAAAATGCATATCGCACCATAGGCTTATTTGGAAATTCAAGGTGCATTGTTTGGTATTCAATATTGTGAAAAAAATATTTATACAGAATAACCATGTAAAATGACTTATAGACTTCACAACACAACAATTTGAAAACTCTCAAATTTGTTATAGAATGGACCCAAGGATGACTATTCTTATAATAGCCTCATATGAATGCAACAACACAATAGCTCTTTGGACAATGCAACTTAACCAATACATTTTTTTCCCTTACAAAGAAAAGAAAAATGACAACTTACAGTTTGTTATATGAAGCTTTGAACAGATGATCGAAAAAGAGTATCATGCAATGTATACACACACAAACGCATATACGTATACATATAGATACACATATATTGATTAAGTTGCATTGTGCAAGTAGCAAGTGTGTTCTTGGTTTGGTAGCAGGCCATTCTTAAAATCATCATTCTCCGCTTTGTCCTATAGCATATTTTCCATTCCATATTATACAAAAATGGGGGAATTGTAACAAAGCTATTAGTAAAACATACATACATATATCTATACATATATACATATCTATACACACACACAGATATATATATATACATACATGTATATATACATACATACAATACATCAACCCATCCACAAATCGGATTTTCCTATGCATACATACATGCATTTGTAGTTAAATCTTATTTCTCTCACTGTTGTTCTACTATTTTGATTATCTATGTACATATTTTTGGTGTTGGGAGCTCTATTTAGTATGGATTTAGGGAAATTGCAGCTAAATCTTTTTCCTTCTATGAAAAAAATATGGTTGGGGTGAGTAATTTTTAAGGCCCTTGTTTATTGTTTTTAGTTATCATTGTGCATTTTTGGCTGGATTATCGAAAAGTCTTCCTTGGCCCTGAAGAAATGGTTTTCTAGGGTAGATCTATCTGATTCAATCTTTGAAATGGTGCCAGTTTGGGCCAAATTGCCAGGTCTCCCCTTGGAGTATTGGAATATGGATATCTTCAATGGGATTGCTAGCTCTTTTGGAGAACTTCTGTCCATTGACCCAATGACTGCGACAAGAAAGCGTTTGGTCTTTGCTAGAATCTGTGTTGGGGTTTCTCAAAATGCTGATCTTCCCTCTTCGATTGACATCCAATCTAAGTTAGGGGTGTGGAAGCAAGCTATTGAATTCGAAACAACACCCTTTGTTTGTTTCAAATGTCAAAAATCTGGGCATTGGGCAAATAAATGCCCACTAAATAATAAAAGTGAAAAGGAGAAGGTTGCCAATCCTAAGAATGTTTGGAAAAAAAATAAGAGGAGGTGATGCATGCGCCTGATCCAGATGCGAAGAAGATTCCTGAAAGATACACCTTTCAACAAGATCTGAAGGAGACCCATAAATGCGTGAACAAGGATGCTTGCTTTGAATCAGAAGGTACCTGATCTCGGGTTCCTAAGGATCCTAAATATTTGTTCTCTCCTCCAGAGGAAAGAAAGGAAGGCTTTCCTTCTGAGGAGGGAGCCCGGGAATCTCTGCAGAAGGTTGTTACTAGCAATGTTGATACGGTTTTTGTTCCGTCCTCACCTCTACTGTCGGCTGGATGCTTGAATGGTCTTGGACTGGAGGAAATACCCATTATGGGTTTGTCTCTGGAGATAGGAATTCTTGTCCCTTTTCATTCTCCTTATGATAACCCTTTCCCTAAGGGGGTTCAGGTTCAAGAGATGGCCAATTTGGAAGTAGTGAAGGATACTTATGAGAACCAAAGCATGAACATGAAAACACCTAATCTCAATAATTCAGAAACCAAGAATGGTTTAATGGATACCCTCCCTTGGGACCAGAGGTTGTTAACTAAGAAGGATGGGGATTTAGGCAGAGAGCTGGAAAGCCAAGATGAAACTGAGTGGGACGAGTTTATCTCACATTCAAAGTCCAAAAAAGAAAAAAAGAAGTTGAAGGAAACTTCAATTGAGGAACAGAAATTGCATCTTGATCTCAGTATGGTTACTTGGGAGTTGTTCTTAGACAGGTTCAGAGCTCGTTTCCTCTCAGATCACTGGAGGCAACGCAGGGCTGACGAGTTTCACGACCTCAAGCAGTTGTCTATGTCAGTGGAGCAGTATGAGAGGCGCTTCTATGAGTTGAAGCAGTATGCAGGGATTAGCCACGATGAGGGCATGTTAGTGCAGCATTTTGTTCGGGGCTTAAATGCCTGCATCAGTGGTGGTGTACGAGTCTTCGAGCCGAAGACGATGGAGATGGTAGTGGAGAAGGCTCGCTTAGTGGAGGAGAATTTGGCCATGGCTTTGGGTGGTCACATCGGAGTACAGATTGGTAGCACGCCCACACCTGGTTATGTTGCTCATGGAGGACAGTCGCAGGGAGCAGGAGCTTCTAGGAACATGAACCCACCTTCTAAAGGGGGTCAGCAACGTCAGCAGCAGCAGCATCAACAACAACAATCACAGCCGAAGCATGAAAACTTTCAATCTCAGCAAGGTGGCAATTCGCAGTTTCGTAGGGATCGGAACAGGATCAGGCACCAAATTCGACAGGAACGTTTTGCTCAGCCTGCACCTAGTTTTCAGTCAGCGCCGAGTCGAGCAAGCTATCAACAATCCAATGCTCCATCCGAGGGTAGAGGATTTGGCCGAGGTACTGGTTGCTACTCATGTGGGCAACAAGGGCATATCGCTAGAGTGTGTCCACAGAAGAGCACTTCTGGTTTTTATCAGAGACCTGCCACTTCTGAGCCGACGGTGGGTGATGCGGGTAGATCTCATCGAGTGTTTTCCGTTGTCGACAATCGTCAGGCTGGGTACCAGGATGCAGGTGTAGAGGCTTCTGGTAGAGGACGAGGTTCTGGCTTCAGAGCTCGCGAGTGAGCTCGAAAGGGTTCGATGGTGTCCTAAACGTTGTGATCTTGGCGTCATGGGAGGATGTCTCCCTTATTTGAGAATCTTAATTGTTTTTCTTTTTTCTATTATTTAATGGCTTCCAGGAGTAAGCCATATCCTAGGGGGGGAGGATGTAATACCCCTCATACTGTTTAGACTTATTATTTTCTGTGTGTTGCTTGGAGACTATGATGATACTGTATTGTTTGATGTGGTTAGTTAGATACTATGAGGATACTGTTATTGTTTGATATGGTTAGTTAGATGCTAGACGATGTTGTTATTTCATTATGGATATGATTACTTTATATGACATTAGGGTTGATTATATCAGTTAATTTTCTGAATTATGATTTAATGCAGTGATTTAAATTAATATGTTATGAGATGATTGTTAGTTAGAAATGTAATTCATTGATTATGCTATAATTGTTAGAATAGGTGTGACGAAGGACAATATAGCATCACTCGTTCGCGAGTGCCCTGTTATGTTGCAATTCCTTCTCACAATGCAGTATCTTGATTTAATGCTTTGATATATATGTATATATGCACATGTACACAACTTCGCTTGTATGCAGGATTGCAGGTATAAGTCTCGATTCCACCTGCTTCGGCAGGACAGGGCGAGCACCAAATAACCCAACGGATAAATGTTGATACAGAGGTGACGATGAAGTCCTCCCGTTCCATGATGTCAGGCTGTCTCATTTGTTGGTATAGTCGATGTTGTGTTATTGTCGTCCTTGTCTGTTGTGTTTGTGTTTTGTCTTATTTTATGTGGGCATTTATAATTATGATTTATCTTAATGATTGAAATAAATTATTTATTTTAATGTTGGATTAAATGGTTTTTAAATATTTAAATATTTTAATTATTTTTTTGAAATCTTACATTGCAATTAAATAATAATTAAATATTAAATATGGCTTAATTATTTTAATCAATTAAATTGGTGGTGGATAATTATGTAAATAATTTATTAAAATAAATATGTAATGTGAGGAGCAAGAAATGTTGCAAAAATGGAAATAAAAGCAATAAAACAAATAAAAGATTAAAAAAGACTGTATGAGCCAATAGGAATTAAGAGTTGGGAAAAAGCTAGTTTTAAAGAATGGATTTTTCTTTTAATTGGGATTTTTGAGAGTTTTGGGAGAAGGGACAATATATTTTTATATTATTTTGAATTTTGGGGGGTTTTTAGACACACAGAGATTTGGGGTTACAGGAGGTGTGCATGAAATTGGTTGTGTATTCTAAAATTTTAGGAAGGGTATTGAAATCTTCTGTTGTATTGGGAGGAGAGTTTTAAAGAGAGATTGTCAATTTGTTTCTGGTGAATGTTCTGGAGAGTCTTCTGAACAACAAAACAGGATTCAAGTTCGAAGGTGAAGTTCTGTGGAGGAGTTTTGGAGGCACGATCAAGGAACACTTCGAGGACGTCAAAATCAAGCAGGCACCCTCAGAATTTCGAATAAGCATTGGACATCAGGTTCTTCTTATACATTCTTTCTAGCATTTGCTTTCATCTTTGTGCTTCAGAGAAAACAACACAAAATTTAGTAAATATAGTTTATGTGAAGAAAGGAAAATAAACTGTTATTCAAATTAAAAATTAGTGAAGAATCTCAGACCTGAAATCAAGAAAAATATAAGTTATTGTTCTGTTCTCAAATTTGTCAAAAAACCAAAAGAAACCCTATCATCTGAGATTTCCAACTCAACAAAAAAAATAGGATCTTAAGAAAACAATATCTTTGTTAGAAATAATAAATTTGAAGGTTTTTGGGAACATCTATATATAGCTGAATCTATTCGTTATTCTGTGTTTTCTTCTATTATATTATTCACTTTTACCCTCTGATCGTTTAATTAAAAATATATATATACATATATATATATATGTTATATATATACCTCTGTTAAATATACCTCCTCATATTTTACTATACATCCGTTATATATATAGAGTATATATATATATATATATATATATATATATATATATATATATATATATATATATATATATATATATATATATATATATATATATATATTTATATATATATATAGTTATGGATATATGTATGCATTTATATATAGTATATATATGTGTGTATTTTAATATTTCAACATTACACTGTACTGTGCGTCGGCCGTACGACTATCACGAATCTTAAATTCCTCCTAAATCAAAATACTTTATGTTCGGTGTTTGAATTTATAAATTTTCTCATAGACCCACTTTTCCTCGTGATTTCGCTAAGGCACGATTTTAATCCTTTGAGCCGGTAATTAAATAATGTTCAAAGTCTTTGTTTTAAACAAAAACGCTAGTAGAGGACGGCCAAGCCGTATTCTCGACCTTTCAAGCTGCCGTATTATCGGCCACACAAGAATTTTAAAGATCACAGGCGCAATATTTTATGATCATTGCTAGACAGCTAGGCTACTTCATTAGAAGATTTTTTATATTTTTATTTTATTTTTATTTTATTTTTGTGTTGTTTATGTTAAATATATATATATATATATATAATTTGTTTTTTTTTATGTGTATTTATTATTATATATTTGTATAGATATATTTTATGAATATAATTATGATGTATTTTTATTTAATAAATAAATAATATCAATTATTTTATATTGTTTAATAAAATGAAATTTTAGTGTTAATATAATTCATTACATTTTAAGGAGGTAGCTTCTTTGAATGGAATTCAAAATATTTAATTTTGTTTCTAAATCGGAGCAAATTGTTGGTATATTTTAAAATGACATTATTTCCTATTAATCGTGATGGTCTAACAAAATATTTTAGCCAAAATTAACCTTTTAGTCATGGTTGTGGATTTTTTTGGAGACAATCATTTGTTTTAAGTTGTTTTAGTGGGATTGGAATCGAATTTAATGATACAAGCAACCTGCGTAATTTAATGTGAGTTTTCTTTATGTCATATTTGTTTCATTGCTTAGTATTGTCTATGGGGAACCCTACTACTTCTGTAATCAACTTCTAGTCCGTAGGCGTGTTTATTTTTATAAAGTTGTCTTCATCTTATTTTATTCCTTTGGTTTTGGAAGTTTAATGATTTATGCTTGGAAGGGTTGAACGTGTTTCTGTGATAGTTTGTTATGGGTTGTCGCGAGAGGAGTATTACCTCGCGTGTGTGGATTCGAGTTCTATGTTTTATATGATTTAGTTCAACCCTTGCCGATTTAAGTTATGTTAAGGGTCATAGGGAGAGTGGATCTTCGTGGGCGCCGGCGCCTCGGGTAAGAGGAAGTGCCAGGGTAACCCACGTAAGAGTAGTTAAACAAGTGATAACCTAAAAATAGAATTTAGGGGGATGGGTAGTAAAACATTAACAAGATAAAGAAAAATGGATTCCTCGCCTATGCATCAGGGGCTACCGTAGACTAAAGTGATAATCGTAGTAGGTCGCGGCTGGCAAGGTCGTGAGTCTCGCTTCAAGTGAGAGACCATCGGCCTCGATTAGCTACCTCTATGGTGCCGCTACCAAGAGGGAGGAAGGGCTGTGGATCCATAGATGGGTGCCGCTACCGTTAGAGGGCGCCGGGATCCCATGAGCTGGGCGTGATGACACTCTCCACTAGACACCCTTGTTGTTCTTGTTTTCTTGTTGCCTCTGGATATTGTTATTTTTACGTTGTTCTGATTATAGGGTTAGGGAATCCATAGGTGGGTGCCGGCGCCTCAGTTGGAGGAAGAGCCAGGGGATCCCATGAGAGTCATGTGATGACCCTCCCTACTGGACACCCGTCTGACTTGTTCTTGTTGCCTAATGGAATGGTGTATTGAATGGTTGATTCAGAGTTATTATGGAATCGTGTTCTTTATATTGGTCCTGATTTATTTGGAAATGTACTTTGGGTGTTGGTTTGATTCTTCTGGATGTTATCTCTTTGTGGTGTTCTTTGAATTCTTGTGAGTTTGATTCGTGATTGTTAAGTGATATTACTTCATGTTATTGTGATGAGTTCTTGGTTTAACTTGCTATGTGATTTGAGTACGTCGATGGTTGTGCATTGCATATTTGAGTTGTACTTGTTCTGTATCATGTTGTTGAGTCGGTTTGACATTCATGGTCGGGTTCACTTCCTCGTCACCTCTGAGCACGGGGGGGTGAGTTACTTGTAATTCACATGGTTGGGTGGAACGTGCTCCGCACCCGTTGGGTTCCCCATCAGCGTCTTGTCTTCTCAACTTTCCGCAGTGCAGATGTTCCAGTGATCAGTTGTACTTCATGTTCATTATTCTTGTACCAATCCCCATGTTGGGAAATTCCATGTAATTCATGTATCAAAGAAAATTGTAATGTAATATTATTTCAATGATGTAATAGTTAGGTTTGAATTGGATCATGTTAAAATATTTATCATGG
The DNA here is from genome assembly GCA_007258455.2 of Sequoia sempervirens. Classification (NCBI taxonomy): domain Eukaryota; kingdom Viridiplantae; phylum Streptophyta; class Pinopsida; order Cupressales; family Cupressaceae; genus Sequoia; species Sequoia sempervirens. The sequence continues at coordinate 26,838,960 of VDFB02105785.1, forward strand.
ATGTAATTGTGCGATGTGGTCATACTCGCATCATGGCTATCATTTGTATCATTGTATATGGTTTTCATAAATTAAATGGTTATGTTAGTTTCATTTTCTTTATTATGTTTTGTGGATTGCAATGTAACCTCGCGTGCCCTAGAGAACCAAGTGCATTAATGCTAAGTGTGATATGCTATGTGTTATGATTTAATGTTATTTCATGTTTTACTTTTATTATTAAAAAAAAAAAAAATTTATTTGGCATTATGTGTGTGTTCTCCGGGGTTTGCACGACTCTGCCATAATTTTGTCCTTATTTGTGTGTATGTTTTCCATTGCAACCATTACAATAGGAGCAATTGTACTTATTTGTGTGTAGGGTCTAGGGTTGTATAAAAATTAACATATTAAAAAATTAATATACTGACTGTTTTTTATCAATAGATTTTCTTATAAATAAATTTTATTAAGAATCTAAACAAGGTTTTTACTCGAATTAGAACAACAATTCATGGAAACTTTTTTAAAACACTAAGGAGAAATATCTTTCAAATTTCTAATTTATTACAGAAGAATAAATCAGAAAAGAATAATGCAACTTGAAAGGAACCTGAAATCCTTTTTGATGAAGATATTTTTCTGAATCCTCTTCTCGACAATGCAACTTCAACTCCTTTTCGATCTGGCCTTCAACGTTCTTTTGAACAATCTTTTCTTTTCAAACTTAATCATTTTTTTTTACCAAAAAACACCAAAACCCAAAACTATTTTTTCTTTTCCAGATCCAAATAACAGAACCAAAACTTGTGTGTGAATCATTCCCCCCTAAAAATAATAAATCACTAATTAAAATCAATAAATCTTTACTTTCTTTTCCAAAAAGCCTCCTTTCTTATTGGTCCTTTTTCCAGCTTTTAAAAGCATAACTTATCCTCATTTTAAATTAAAATAATTTATTTAATTTAGGTATTATCTTCACATGATTTTCTAATTTAATATTAAAAAGATAATATCTAATTATTCTCAACAATATTAATTTAAATTTAATTTCTTGCACTTTAATTACATTAAATTACACTTTTAAATATATTAAATTTTTTCTTTTGTCAATTAAATCAAATAACAATGCAACATTAATTAATTTTTTTATGAGTTATTTAATTAAACACTAACCAAGAATTAAATACTCAACAGTCAAACTACATAGAAGACAAAGACAAAAGGTCATAGACGTAATGACGACCTTCTTCCACCTACTCCCTTTTTCAACATTTTTACCCATTGGGTTAATTATTGCACGCCCTGTCCTGCCGAAGCAAATGGAATTAGACTTTTCCTAATCCTGCATCCAAATAGACGTCAAGTAGCACATGTATATATATATATATAAACATTATGTAACTATTTGATATATACTATACAATTAATTACATTGTATATATATATATATAAAGTACACATAGAATAATATATCAATATATAATACATAGGAACACCACAAACTCTTTTGACAATGAACACCAACACAACATTTTCTTTATTACAAAGAAAAATCATCAAAGAAGAAATACACTTGAAAACTAGAAAATAGATGGGAAAATGTTCATGAAATTACCACAACACTACGTTCAGCTCTTTGCAACAATCTTTTAACTCAAAAATTTTATTTTTAAAAAAAAAAAAATGGAAAATTATTTTTTCTTTAAAAAATCAGGAAAAAAAATCATAACATACACACTCCATAAAATAAATAAATATAATATCATAAATATGAAAATGAAAAAACTTCATGGTTTTCCAGGGGAGGAGAATGGCTTTGGATGGGAAATTAAATAGACCCAAATAGTTTTGTCTGGCTAAAAATTAAAAAATCTATTAGAATTGTAATTTTAGTATAAAGATGAAAGATGTTAATGTAAAAAGATATGAAGGAATATATGGAAGACTTGTTTAAATAGAGAATTTGACTGTAGGATTTGAAACTGGAGCCTGGGCTTGATTTGAAGTTGACTCTGCCACAGTCCAGAAAATCACTATGGCCCTTCTTAACATAGTCAAGCTAAATTTAGAGCCCATTAGGAAGAACCCAACAATCACTCACCATAAAGCTGTGGAAATCTTTCTTGCTTTATTGGAATTTTGATAGTACAATCTTGAATTACTTGGAAATAAGGGCAATAAAGGAAATACTTACCTTCTAGAATGTGACTTTTCTTGCCTCTTATCTACTATGTGGAAAAGTGGAATAAAATTTTGGTATTTTTAAACATGGTGAAGTGAAAGACAAAGCTAGTTTGTTCTATCCCGCCTATTGGCTGTGAAGCCTCATGGGCGGCCAAATCCCCAAGGAAAGCTGGCATCCATGTGTTTAAGGGCCAACCATTTTATTGTGGCTTTTCCTGTAATATTGGAAATGCATAATAATCATATTGTAAGTGTTATATTTATTGGAGATGTTTCAAATAAAATAATATTGTTGGTTAGTTTTCTTTTTATAATTTGTATTCTTGGATTCCATTCTTTAAAAAATGTCAAGTTACTTCTTATTAAGCAAATTTATAAATTGAAAAGAAGAGCCAATAAGGTAATGAAGATTTGTTTCAAAAGGGGTAAAAAAGGGTAAAGAACAACACATGGAGGTGAATGATAATGGAAAAAGAAGTTGCAATTATAGATTTGTATATGAAAAAAACTTGTCATTAGGAAAAATAGTTAATGTTTATGATTGATGGACCGACGCTTTTTCAGAGAGGCTGCGAAACATTATACTTTGACACCCTTCTCCAAGATGTCAATTGTTTTATGAGCCTCTATGAGTCAAAAAAGCTTTCTAGAGCACAGAAAGAACGCTAAAGCATAGGAAAGAAACAGTTGGTTTACAATCCATTTCTCATAAAGCTCCAACAATGAACTTGGAAGCTTTAAAATAGGAAAAATGTGATATTGTGTATTTTGAATGTAAAAAGAAAGTGGGATTGTATTATACATAATAGGTCTTTCAATAGTAGGGAGAAATGTCTATTGAATATTCTCTGTGAAAGGATTAAATTTCCCAAAATAAGGAGAAAAAGATGGTTAAGGTTGAATATACTTTGATGGCATAAGTGAAAAGTTTTAAAATATGGAATATATATTGATTGAGCTGCTTTATGAATTTGCCATTTTAACCATTTCAATACTTCATATCTTGCCATTTAAAGCCACCAAAGATATTTGATATGTGGAAAGAATTACGAAATGCATTATTCACCCTGGTTTCTATTTTGAGCATCTTTAGGGGCTTTTAAAAATTGTATAAGAATGAAAGAGACTAGTGTAGGATGATAACTTCACCGGGTACTTTCCCTATTGAACATGAATATTGTATTTACCTTGTTTGAGGATAACCATTAAACCCCCAACCCTGTTTAAATGACAACCAAGCATTGTGCAAAACTCTTAAACTCAGCCCAGTGTTATCCTTCCTTTCCAAATCCAATTTTCCCCAGGTTTTAAGGTAACCTATTTTTTCTATTTATGGCAATTTATGGATGCAATGATATGCCAAAAGGAATCGCCCCTAGGCTTATTTGGAAATTTGGTGATCATTTGGAGCCCTATTGTGAAAAAATTTTTACAGAATAACCTTAAAAGATTTGAGTTACAAAAACAATGGCTTGAAAATCTCAAATGGACCCAGAAAGAAGTTTGTATAAAGCCTATATGATCTCAACAACAAATACAGATTTGGAACATAAGATCAGTTGGAATTGTAGAGATAATGAATGAATAGGAAACATCCATTACCGAAAAGACAACAATTCCTATAGGATATTTTCCTAGTATATTATGCAGCATGTGGGGGAATTGGAAAAACATATTAGTAAAACTGTATACATCATCTAAAATATATACAATCTATCATCATTACAATATATGGAAAACTGAAAAAAACAACAGGGTTCGCATCAACCCATCCACATGTGGACAGGGGATGCATAGATTGGCTGGTGAAGGGTTTTGACTTATACTCCACTAACATTAAGGATTTTGATTACTATATACATACTTGGTGTTCTAGCTCAGGGGTTACATGGATTGAGGGATGTTGAAAAGGAAGCTGAGGAGTTACTGAAACCTTGGAGTAACTTGGTGTTTTTTTTGCTGGTTTTTTTGGGTGGTCCTTTTTTTGGGCCCTGCTGTCTCTTGGTGTCGTCGTTTCCTTTTTGGGATAGCTGTCTGGTTGTTTGTACTTTTTCTGTTTATCTTTTGGTGTTTTAACTCTGTGGTTTCAGGTCCCTGTAAAACCTATTTTTTCCTTTTCAAAAACACTAATGTAGCTTGGGTTATCTACTAGTAAATACAAGAGCATGAAAGACACAAACACATTTCAACGTGCATAATAAGTCCCAGTGGATAATTTTTTTTCCTTTGATTGCATTGCTTAGTGGGTACAAAATGGTCAAAACCTATGATGCACTTCCACTGGTTCGCCGATTGGATGTTCAATAAGTGTTGTGCTCTGCAATCTCATGTGCATGGCAAAAAAGATGCATAGAGTATATATATGTCTCTAGATATGTATATATATGCATGTATGTATGCATATATATATATATATACATACATATACATACATACATACATACATACATACATATATATATATATATATATATATATATATATGCATAGATACATACATATATAAACATATATATACAACCACATAATGCATTAATCCTATATAATTTCTCACAAGTTTTGCAGCATACAAGTGTTAAACTCTCCAACTTGCTATCAAAAGGAACAATAAGCAGAGCCCAAAATCCATGAACAATAAATTAATCATTTATTCAAATATACCCATGTAAAGCATGAACATATATATACATATAAACATATGTACATATATTTTCTTTTTGCAGAATGCAACTTAATCAAAGTATACTTTCTCAGATCGCTACAATCAATATCACATTTACTTCATCCACCCACATTTACTTTGTCCACCTCCATTGTACAACCACAAAATGCATTAACCATTGAGTGAGCAAGCACTTACCATTCACCTTCCTCCTTTCAAGGAGACCACCTCCACTGCCGCCAACCCACATATTTGTGAAGGTCCACATCAAACACTTACCATTCACCTACCCCATTACAATGACAACATTCTCCACTACCACCAACCCACATATACATATATATACATAGACATATATAGATACGTACATGCATACACACACACACATACATTTATATACATACATACATATATATACCTATATATATGATATGTAGACACATATATACACTCTATGCATCTTTGGTGTTATAGAAATTTTGCACAATTAGTATGATGAAGACTAAATTGTGCTAACACAAAAAGCTGTAAAATATTTGTGTATATATTTTAATATATGCTAATGTTTAAACCATCCTCTTCCTTTTCTAATCATTCATATATATACAATTATAGAGACATGCATACACATATATACTTATTTATATGTTTATGCGTAATTGCTACTTTGCATATACCTATCGTTATACATGTAATTTCACATATGCTAATGTGCTTGACCTTGTATGTACATACTCATAAGTTGTGCAAGTACATTCAAGTTAAATTGTGATAATGAAAAGTTTGTTATGGCAAATAAAGAGTATCAAGAAATATATAGATGGAAGCCAAGCCATCTATGTAAGAGTTTCCTTATCAATTATACATTTCAGCCACATTATTTAGCAACACATATGAAACACAAACATGGACACCACAAGGAGAAGAATTAGCAAGAAACTTGTGAACCATAGGAAGATGCCACTTGTTCAAAAACCAACATTAAATAGAACCAAATCATAGAATCATGTAGAGTTTGAACAACAATGTGATTTATTCTCGTGTTTGCATATATACATTTGTACACTCATTGCCCTCCCATGCTTTTGATTGTAATATGGTGCCCGTGTTCTTTTCAATCTGCTAACAAATAGAGATTGTATAACAGGAGTTGCATTATTTGGTATCTAGTATTATAGAGAAATAGGGAAATTGTTACAGAACCAGTACTAAAACATATACACATGCCTTTATGCACATCCTATCACTACACGAAGGGAGTGGGAAAAGTAAATGAAAAATTGAATGCTTGCCTATGGCAAAGTATACTTTGATGAAGTTGTATTTTCAAGAGATCCATTGTGGTGTTGGTTTAATAGTAGGATGTTGTTAAATGAAAACACACGCACACACATATATACATGTATATAAACATATATATACACATACATATATATAGATATACAAATATATATATATATATATGTATATATTCCCACACACCAACATTCAATATTGCATGTACAAGTTATCCGCCACTACTTTGGAAAACACTTACCATTCACCCTCCCCGTATCAAGGACACAATTTTTGTACAACACCAACCCACGTAATTCCCAAGGTCCACATTTTGACTCAAAAAACCTGGTGAGCATATATATGCAAAGGATAAGTATGAAAGGATAAACATATTGCAGATAAAATTAGTGTATATATACTTGTTGACACGCCAACATTCAATATTGCATTTACTTCACCCACGAACATTGCACAATAGAAGGATGAATTGGCCCTTGTGTGAACAAACATTTAACATTCACCCTCCCCATATCCAGGACAACATTCTCCCCCACCACCAACCCACATAAATACGAAGGTTAACCTCGCCACTAAAAACCCAATGACATATATATGCATTAGGTCATTTTTTATAAATGGTTAATTTACTATTATCTGAAAATTGTTTCCTATGGAATCCGCAAGTTTTTTTTCCATGAATGTTTGCCTATATGGTTTTATATGGATGGAGAAATTGTAGTTAAATCTTCTTCGTTTCATAAAAAAATATGCTTAGGGTTTATAGTTTTTCTGTTCTTTGTTTATTGTTTGTACTTATCTCAGTGTGTCTTTGACCTTATACCGGTTACCATAGGAGCAACTATACTTAAATATTTTTTCACTCGCCGAAAAAAAATGCTAAGTGCTAGTAATTTTAGTGTGCCCCGTTTATTTTTTTAGTTTTTTTTATGTATCTTTTTTGTTAGATTCATTAACATAGGAGCAGTTGGAGATTAACATAGAAGTGATTGCATATATATAGATATGCAGAGTGTTTGTTATTTGTTTGAAGTTTTTGTCAGGATTTTTGTCAGCCGAGGCAAAACAACCCTCCAAATACTAAACCTATTAAAGGTTTGAACATTCATAATAATATTTTGACAATGAAAGAGCATCTAAGACATATTACAAATATGCTACACTATTCGCCACTCAATACTATAGACAAAGAGGGAAATTGTGAAAGAACTATTAGTTAAACATAATTGTGAAAGAACTATTAGTTAAACATACATACATATCTATATACATATACACATGTAGTACCCCTCCAGTTGCTATTATGTTTTTCACTTTGCTTATGTTTGTTTGCTAGTCATATAGCTATTTTGGACACTATTTTACTTTTTGTATTAGTTACAACACAAATGTTATGTTAACTGTTGTACTCTATAGATGATACATTTGATATTGTGATCATCTAGTAATGTTCATGTGATGACATTAATATTGACATGTGAGTGATATGGTATATGTTGCTTTAGAATTTTTATGAGGTTATTTTGATGTATTTCACGTTTATGATATATTGATGCTCATCGGTCTTGGTGAAGGAGACAGTGTAGCATTACTCACTCATGAGTACCCTGCTATGTTGTGATTCTTCTTCACAGTGTGTTTTATGATGTATGATGATATGTTTAACAAGTGATGTTTTATGCAGTTACAGGTACTGGGTATCAGCTTCACCTGCTTGTTGAGTCTGAGCGTGCCCTAACCCAATGTAATTATGTTGATTCAGAGATAGTGTTAGGTCCTCATTTTTTTAGCCATCATTCTTCATTGAATGGGTATCTGTCAGTCACCCATTGTTGTTTGTCATATGGTCCCACTGTGTTGTTCTTGTTTGTGCTATTTTATTTGGAAATTAAATATTAATTAATTTAGTTAAATGGCTTATTTGTTAATATATTTGATTAAATGTAATTTTTTTAAAATATTAGATTAAATGTTTATGACTAAGGTTTGATTTATTAAAATAAATTAAACAAGTTATTTATTTAAAAGTGAATGTGAATTTTAAAAAAGGTAATTATTTAAATGTAATTGTGGAATAAATTGTGCAAACTGAATTCTTGTGAAAAGTTGATATTTTAAAAGAGTTTGTTTTCAATAAGTGATAAATATATAAAAACTTGTGTATGATTTGAAGGATAATATCTTAGATATTTAATTATTATAACTGATTGAGAAATGTTCAAATGCATGACTACAATCCATTAAGTTTTGTAACTTGAGGTAATTAAATGCATTAAAAAGCTTTTGGGGGTTGCAATTTCATTCACGATAATTCTTTTGAAAAGTTTTCATGACAGTAGTTTTGGAAAGAGATTGCACAACAGTTTTGATTTTAGAAATAATTTGGGAAAAAGAATTGCTCAAATTTCTTCATCAAGTTTTATTGATTTGATCGGGATTAACAAAAGCTACAAATTTGATTGAACTCAGTTTTCCAGTTGTAAATTAGGTTTTCTTCTTATTATTTCTAATTTATTGCTTTGTATTTCTGAAGCTTTGTTTAAAAAAAAAAGAATTTGTGCTGGAAAATAGTTATTCTTGCCCGTGGAAGTGATTTATTCTGAAAAACCTGCGCAATTTAAAATGAAACAAATTAGGAAGAGTTTTTAAAGATAGAGAAAGAAGAAAATATGAAACAATAAAATAAATATTTAGGAAGATATAAATATATTCTGCAATTTATAATATGATTTGTATTTTGCATGAACTTCTCTGTTCTCAAAATTGTAAGAAGAATTTTCTTAAATTATGTCATGTCTTTTTAATGGTATTCAATTTTCATGTCACTATTTTTTCTTAAAATCAAAACTTATCTTAGTATTGAATGAAATTTTCATTAGACATGTACCAATAGATCTTAATATGGCATTGATTGGGTTTTACTAGGCATACTAAGTTGCATATTGAAGTTTTTTTTTCTAGAATCAATGAAACCCAAGGCCATCGACCTGTATTCTTGTTCATATTATAATCCTCTACCTGTAAGGTCTACGCACTACATAGATATTTGTATTTTTTCTTTCATTTGTTTAGAAAACTCTGTTGATGATGGATTTTGTTTATCATCTCCTATAGTTGTATCTTTTCTCTCATGTTAACTAATCTCTGGGCACCTTAAGCCTCTAGGTTTCATTCATAGCTTGCCATATTTGCATTACTTGAAAGTAGAATTTTATAGAAGTTTAAATAATCTTGTGATTCCATTTGCAATTTGTTCATGCTGCTACACTTGAACTTGAAGGGTGCAGACATTTAAATATGAACCCTCAATTCCTTACATAGCGGAAACACTTGAGCATGGTAGGGTTTATAGATTTAAATAATCACCTTGATGTCATATGCAACATGTTCCTATGACATTATTTAAACATGGTAGGATGTAAAGATTTAAATAACCTCCCTTAAGATATTGGCGTCTGTCACAATTGTAGCGCATGACCATAGGAACCTGTAGAGGTTGTATATACTTGTTTGATTCCATTAGCATCTTGTCATGTCTGCAACCCTTGAAAATAGAATGATTTAATTATGTGTCATCTTGTAAACTTAAGAATTAGTGTTATTGGTTGTGTATGACTTTCTTGAAGGATGATTATTTTGTTAGGAATGTTGTGCTAAGGCATTTAGATATCCTTGTGGCTGGATCCTTACTTCCTTCTTACTTCATTTGTGTAATTCGTAGCCTAGCGACATCCTAAATTTCTCCTTGTAGATACAATAATTGTTGAATGTTAATGCTTCATTTTTTTCCCTAACATCTTTCCAACTTTCATTCAACCTATAGATCGCATAAAATTCACATCAATAACATTTTTCATATGCAATATAAAATGTTTTATAATATTGGCATTCTTCCTAGTGGGCTGTAAACTATTTGTTATATTTCATGAGTACTCATCTCAACTTGGAGTTAGCTTAACTTGCATGCCATCTCTCATGGCATCAATGAAAAAATACTAACTTGTGAATAGTGAATTGCATGTTATTTGTTATTCTAATGTTTGTATAACCAAATGCAAAATTCTGCCAGTTGATCGATACATTTAAATCTATCTTAACTATTAATGTAATCTCCCTTTTTCCATTACATTTTTTTGAATGATCTCTTTGGTCAGCCTCATGTATATGGCACATGCCTATTTTTTTAGATTGTTCATTTAGCAACACCAATGTCCTCCATTTTATCCATTTCTTTATCCTTGAATGAAGAAAATGGCTTCTCACATTCTTGTATTTGTACCATGTTATACTTGGAGGAAGTTGGCTCGCATGTCTTCTCTGATGCCAACAATGAATAGATTGTTTAAGTTAGAAAATAGAAAACCAATAAGCAGGTTAGTTTAATTCTATTGGTCTGTACAATGTTTCAAGCTTTTACCAATTACCACTACTCAGTCAAAGCTAAGAGTAATTGATTTTAGTGGATATAGTGTTCAGATGTAATTCTTTTTGTGACCCATGCATAGCCAATCTATTGGTAGTCAATAATCTCCCTTATTCTATTTACTGCCTATTGCAGCTATCGCACTTGTACATGGTAGGGTGTTTAGAATTAAATGAAATCCCAGATTTCATTAGCAACCTCTCACAGTTGAAGTACTAAGAAGATAGAATGTTGTTGAGATTTAAATAATCTTCTTGATTCCATCATTTACCTGTCATAGCTGAGGCACTAGTTCATAAAAGATATCTTCCATGCATGGCATATTTTCTTCTACTCATAGTCTGTTTTAATTGCACTTAACCATTGATTCCATGATTTGTTCCATTCATCTGAAGTTTTCTTTAAAACACATTTAATTGTCTCCATTTCTTAATGGTGTATAATCTCCTCTGCATAGTGAACTAAATACTGAGTACTTGATAATAGACTATATTTATGTAACCAATGGTTAGTATGTATGGTGCATGAATTGTCATTAAGATAACTATAATTCCCATCATACAAACCCCAAAGGAAAAAAAAATGCACACATTTTTTTGTTTTAATAATACAACAAAAACATATAATGAACCATTAATCATAATCACATTATACGATAACATCATATCATCAAGTCCTTTGGGGCATGCGAGGCCACATCGCATAAACAACTCATAATGAAAGATTATAGATAACACTTAATAACTTAAATAATCTAACATCCATCATAAACATTACAATATCCATTTACAAAGGTAACATCCATGTATCCATAAGTATAAGTATAAATACATCACATGATATGAATCATAATAAATCTTCATAAATTATGAATGTTTACAAGGTTGCATTTACAATACATCATCTTTTAATACATTACATGCTCACAATAACTGAAATACAATAAGCCCTCCCATACATGTGGGATAAATACATAATATAATGAATATCTAGAATACAAGATGAATATCTGGTACAAGCTCCATCTGACAAATACTGTGAAGAATGAACGTTGATGGGGAACCTAACGGGTGCAGAGCACGTTCAACCTGACCATGTGGGTTTTAGAAAAAACCCAGCCCCCATTCTCAGAGGTGATAAGGAAGTAATCGCGACCATGAATACCATAAGACTAACTCCAATCATAAAATAATAATACAATAACTCCAATAACAACATCAAAGGATAACATAGATCATAAATGACGATCACCAAGATTTAATCACAATAAACTCAAAGCCATATAACACATCATAAATAAGCCAAGGCAATAACCATTAACCACATGCCAAGTAAATCCAAAACCACAATCATAATACACTTCCAGAGGCAACCAAGAAACCAAGCATAAGGGAAACTAGTGGAAAGTGTCATCACATAGCCTACATGGGTTATCCTGGCCCTTCCTCCAACATGAGGCCCCAACCCCCATCTATGGTTATCCTAGCCCTTCCTCTTACTTGAGGCGTTGGCCCCATAGGGTGACTCATGCAGAGCTGTTAACCTCTCTAAAGGATGAGGTAACAACTTTTCCAACCACAACCTTCTTAGTTTGTGGTAGCCCTAATGGATAGACAAGGTATCCAAGATTATCTTATATTTTTTTACTACCCATCCCGCTAAGTTCTATTATTAGGTTTTCACTTGTTAATCTAACTCTTATGTGGGTTATCCTAAGCCTTTCCTCCTTTTGAGGCACTAACCCCCATGAAGAGCCACTCTCGCTAGAGATCCCAAAACAAAATCACAAGCAAGGGTTGTACCACAAAGAACAAGGCTCTAAATCTCAACAAATGACATGCGAGGCATTACCCATCTTGCTAAAACACATAATCAAAGTCTCAACAAAAAAATCATACAACCCTTTGAAAATAATGATACCAATACCTTCCTACATCAAGAGCACATAAAACAAGAATATCGACCAACAATAAAATTTAGCCTCTGGAAGCCTAAGGTTCAAAAAATCCATAGACAGGTTCATAAAATCAAATGGGTTTCCACATCGAAAAGCCATAAACAATCATATAATGTTAACAAGAGAACCCAAACAAAAGCATAGATTTTTGACTCAAGTCAACATAATAATTTTACACAATAAAAAAAAGAAAACTTTTAAATCCATTGCTTAATCTCTATTTCCACAATAAAATTTTAAAATAAGATTTCAATAATAATTTTTTGACACAAAAATTTTAATTTACTTTTTTTTTTTATTAACCATCCCATTTGAAAATCATAATTTTCAAAACTATAAAAGAAACTTTATATTTTTTTTCATATATATATATATATATATATATATATATATATATATATATTGTATAAAATATTTTCACACATAATATTTTCTTTATTATACTCTATCCCATATTTTTGTCTGTTGGCCTTAGACAACGAAGGAAAAATCTAAGTGATGGCTATTATTATAGTCTGTCGGCCTTACATAGGTCGCACCGGTAGTAACCCCGTGGTTGCGTACAATAGTCAGAGCCGCCCCTCCCACAAATTTTACATAACTTTTTTTTTATTAACAAGAAAATAGTACCTGGTACGTACAAACTCCAACCCAACTAAATTTGAAATAAATTCATAATAAGATATATATATATATATAATATGTATATATATCTTCTTAGATATATATACATATATATGAATATATAAAACTCATTTATTTAAATAAAAGGAATTATTTTCCATAGTAAAATGATAGAAATATAAAACATCTTCAGAGACCCAAACGTATTTCTTTCCTTGGTTGACTACCCAAAAAATTTCTAAAATCCTATAAGGTTTCTTTTCTATTACAAAATAACATTATTTATTTCTATTGATTTAGAGAAATTAAAAGAAATAGAATGGAACCTGAAGTCCTACGTTTGTTGAAGAATTGTTGAATATTTTCTTGCTTCCAACCAACATTTTTGAAGAGCTCCACTTTCTTCCTTCATAACTTCTCCACCAGATTTCCTTGCTAAATTCTCTACTCTAAAATTTAATTCAAAAATCTCTTTTCTAGAATAGTGAATGAATAAATTCTACAGAGAAACCCCAGAGGATCCAATTTCCATAACTCTTATATTTTGAAGCTTCTATCAATTCTCGTGTATGAAAATCTCACAATTTGGCTATTAAATAAAAATATATCTTCTTCTTTTTCGAAAACTCCATAAATCAAAATTAAAAGAAGTTTTCTAATTTCATTCCCAGCTTTATAGCCAAAAACTCAACATTCATTGGTCCTTTTCTTCTTTTCTTTCTTTTCTTGTTTTTTTTTCTATTTAACAACACTTTTTGTTTTAATTTTGATTTTGCAAGTTTTACTTGCAATTCACACAATTTAATTTATTTGATTAATTATCCTCAATATGCTATTTTTATTAAATTATCAAAATATGAATTTTAAATAATTTAATTTACACTTTTCCATAATTTACATGGTTTTTAATTTAATTTTTTTAATAATTTAATGCAAACTATTCCAACACTATTATCAAAATTTATTAACGTCCTTTAAGTATTTAAATTACAACATACTAAACACCAACATATAATAAATATCAAAACTATACTCACACAAAACCACTATAATAAAATGCAAAAATGACAAGGTCAAAGAAATACAATACCACAAAACATAAAACAAGTTGGAAAACTTGGGATGAGGTGACTTCCTTGTCATCTTTGTTTCAACTTCATGCCTATTGGGTTAAATTGATGCTCGCCCTATCCTTCCAAAGCAAGTGGAATCGAGACTCTGTTCCTGCAATTCTTGCATACAAACAAGGTTGTGTACAACATGTATATAAATATAATAAAAAATATCACATCATGAAAAGGAATTGCAGCATAGCAGGGTACTCATAATGAGTGGTGCTACACTATCCCCTCATGAAATCTATACTAACAATTACAACATTAAATATAAAGTAACATTTCTAAACTAAACTGATCACATCATATCATCATAAAATGATTACTAATCCACTGCATCACAATATACTTCTGAAATCAAATTAAACATCACCAAACCAATGTAACCATAATGTCATATCATAATATCCATTGCATCAAATAAAGTAGTAGTCTAAACTATCCAATCCACCAATCCAAACAATAATATTAACTATCAAAGTCTCAAAGTATCAAGAAAAACCATAGAAAAATAATAAGTCCAAACAACAACATGAGGGGTATTACATCTTCCCCCCATGAATTCAGCTTACTTCTGGAAGCCAACAAATTGGTAGGGATAAGATTCCCTAATACGTGAGGCATCCTCCCATGTCACCATGATATCAACGTTAGGTCACCATCAGACCCACTCGAGCTCACCCGCGAGCTCCTAAGTTAGTTCCTCATCCTCTACCATTAGTCTCTACATCTGCACCCTGGTGCCCAACCTGGTGATCATCAACCACATAAAACACTTGATGTGACCTGCCGGCATCACCCACCATCAGCTTAGAAGTGGTTGGTCTCATATTAAATCCCAAGGTACTCTTTTGTGGACACAATCTAGCGATATGCCCTTACTGCCAACATGAGTAGCAACAAGTACCTTGGCTAAATACTCTACCCTCGGATGGATCATTTGACTATTGAAAGCTTCCTCGACTCAGTGCTAACTGAAAACTAGGTCCAGGCTACTCAAAACACTCCTTAGGAGCTCGGTTCTAGTTCCAATCCCTACGAAACTGAGAATTGCCACCTTGTTGAGAATGAGAGTTCACAAGTTTCGACTAGGGTTGTTGTTTCTACTCACCCTTAGTGGGTTCTTGATGGCCTTTAGAGGACCTTGCAGCTTGAGGTTGTCCACCTTTGGAACCCAAACCTGATGATGGGGCACTGTCGATCTGAACTCCAGTGTGTCCTCCAAATTCCATGGCCAAATTCTCTTCTACCAAATGAGCCTTTTCAACCACAATTTCCATCGTCTTCGGTTTGAAGACTCCCATGCCATGACTAATTCAGGCATTTAAGCCCTAAAAAAAATGGTGCACTAACATCCCTTCATCATGGTTGATCCCTGCATACTGCTTCAATTCATGGAATCATCGCTCAGATTGCTCAACGAACATCAAAATTTCCTCAAGGTCATGAAACTCATCTTCCATGCATTGCCTCCAGTGATATGAAAGGAAGCAAACCATAAACCTATCTAGAAATAACTTCCATGTGACCATGCTGATATCTAGATGTAATTTTTTCTCTTCTAGCCATGACCAAGTGGATGCAAAGCCTCGCAGATGCATGGCTGCGCACCAAGGTTTGGTATTGTGACCATAGGGGTGCATCGTGAAGCATCGATCCAAATCAATTAACCATGTTTCCGCTTCTAGCCCTCCTTTAGAACCATCAAATGTAGGCAGGTGTGCTCTCATCAAATCTCTCATATTTCCAACTATCATTGCATCCTGATTTGTCATTATTTCCCTCCACCTCAGTGACCTTTCCCTTTCTCTCTCGACCCGCTCCTCCTCTAGCCTAGGTCCCAACCGATTTAGAATCTCTCCTATAATGTGCTGCAACTATCCGTCTAAACTGGGCTATTTCGGGTTCTGACCACTGCCTGATGGGCTGCTTTGACGACTATGTTGTTCCTCATGCTCTGAACCATGGGAACTAGGAGTAGAAGGACTTTTTCAATTTTCTCTACAACCAACACCACAGCCTCTTCATCGGCCCCCTCCTGTACCTCGAGGCATATGTCTGTGTAACAAGATAAAGGTACAAGTGAGCTCAAGAGTCAAACACAAAGGTTGCCTAATGGACATAACTACCCAGAGACCCCAACGTTTGCAAACCTTGGCTCTGATACCAAGTTTTAATGCTTGTCATGGAAACCCTAAAGGACAAAACAATGCACACAATTTTTTTTTAATGATACAAAGTAAACATATAATGAACCATTAATCATAATCCCATTATGCGATAACATCATATCATCAAGTCCTTTGCAGCATACAAGGTCACATCACATAAATAACTCATAACGAAAGATTACAGATAACACTAAATAACTTAAATAATCTAACATCCATCCTAAACATTATAATATCCATTTACAAAGGTAACATCCATGTATCCATAAGTATAAGTATAAATACATCACATGATATGCATCATAATAAATCTTCATAAATTATGAATGTTTACAAGGGTGCATTTACAATACATCATCTTTTAATACATTACATGTTGACAATAAATGAAATACAATAAGCCCTCCCATACATGTGAGATAAATACATAATACAATGAATATCTGGAATACAAGATGAATATCTGGTACAAGCTCCATTTGAGGAATACTGTGAAAAATGAACGTTGATGGGGAACCCAACGGGTGTGGAGCATGTTCCACCTGACCATGTGGGTTTTAGAAAAAACCCACCCCCCGTGCTTAGAGGTGACAAGGAAGTAACCAGGATCATGAATGCCATAAGACTAACTCCAATTAGAAAATCATAATACAATAACTCCAATAACAACATCAAAGGATAACATAGATCATAAATGACAACAACTAAGATTCAATCACAATAAACTCAAAGCCATATAGCACATCATAAAAAATCCAAGGCAATAACCATTAACCACATGCCAAGTAAATCCAAAACCATAATCATAATACACTTCTAGAAGCAACCAAGAAACCAAGCATAAGGGAAACTAGTGGAGAGTGTCATCGCATAGCGTACATGGGTTATTCTGGCCTTTCCTCCAACATGATGCGTCGGCCCCCATCTATGGTTATGCTGGCCCTTCCTCCTACTTGAGGCGCTGACCCCATAGGGTGACTCATGTAGAGCCATTAACCTCTCCAGAGGATGACATAATGACTTTGCCACCCATGCCCTTCTCAGTCTACCATTAGTCTGTGGTAGCCCTAATGGATAGATGAGGTATCCAAGATAGTCTTATATGTTTTTGTTACCCATCCCCCTAAGTTCTATTATTAGGTTTCCACTTGTTAATATAACTCTTACATGGGTTATCCTCATCCCTTCCTCCTTTTGAGGTGCCGACCCCCACGAAGAGCCACTCTCCCTAGAGACCCCAAAACAAAAGCACAAGCAAGGGTTGTACCACAAAGAACAAGGCTCTAAATCTTAACAAATGACATGCTAGGCATTACCCATCTCACTAAAATACATAATCAAAGTCTCAACAAAAAACTCGTCCAGCCCTTTGAAAATAATGATACCAATACCTTGCTACATCAAGAGCACATAAAATGAGAATATCGACCAACAATAAAATTTATCCTCTAGAATCCTAAGGTTCAAAACATCCATAGACGGGTTCATAAAATCAACTGGGTTCCCACATCGAAAAGCCAAAAACAATCATATAATGTTAACAAGAGAACCCAAACAAAAGCACAGATTTTTGACTCAAGTCAACATAATAATTTTACGCAATAAAAAAAAAAAAATTTCTTTTAAATCCATTGCTAAATCTCTATTTCCACAATAAAATTTTAAAATAAGAATTCGATAATAATTTTTTCACATAATAAATTTAATTTACTTTTTTTTTTTAATTAGCCATCCTATGTGAAAATCATAATTTTCACAACTATAAAAGAAACATTATATTTTTTTCATCTATATATATATATATAATATTTTCACACATAATATTCTATTTATTATACTCTATGCCATATTTCTAAATTTTCCAATGATAAATATATATATATGTATATATATTTGTATGTATGTATGTATATACATACATACATACATACATATATATATGTATGTGTGTATGTATATATATATTAAAAAAAATAGCGAATGAAAACTCAAAGCGACGGCTATTATTATAGTCTATCGGCCTTACATAGGCCGCACCGACAGTAAACTCATGGCTATGTACAACAGTCTTAATGACTGCTATGTGCTGCACAATGCAGTCATTAAGACTATTTTGGGTAGCGTCCAAAGGTGGCCATGGAGGGGAATGAGGGGAGGTACAGCTAGAGCCGCCCCTCCCACAAATTTTACATTAAGTTTTTTTTATTAAAAAGAAAACAGTACCTGGTAGGTACGAATTCTGGCCCAACTAAATTCAAAATAAATTCATAATAAGATATATATATATATATATATATATTTAAAAAACACAAGACATTTCTTTCAGTAATATATACACTGTATATTTATATATATATATAATATGTATATATCTATCTCTTCTTAGATATATATACATATATATACATATATATTAATATATAAAACTCATTTATTTAAATAAAAGGAATTATTTTTCCACAGTAAAATGATAGAAATACAAAACATCTTCAAAGACCCAAATGCATTTCTTTCCTTGGTTGACTACTGAGAAGATTTCTAAAATCCCATAAGGTTTCTTTTCTTTTACAAAATAACATTATTTATTTCTACTGATTTAGAGAAATTAAAAGAAATAGAATGGAACCTGAAGTCCTACCTTTGATGAAGAATTGTTGAAGCTTTTCTTGATTCTAACTAGCATTTTTGAAGAGCTCCCCTTTCTTCCTTCAGAACTTCTCCACCAGATTTCCTTGCTAAATTCTATACTCTAAAATTTAATTTAGAAAAACCTCTTTTCTAGAACAGTGAATGAATAAATTCTACAAAGAAACCCTAGAGGATCCAATTTCCAGAACTCCTATATTTTGAAGCTTTTTTCAATTCCCATGTATGAAAATCTCACAATTTGGCTATTAAATAAAAATATATCTTCTTCTTTTTTGAAAACTCCATAAATCAAAATTAAAAGAAGTTTTCTAATTTCATTCCCAGCTTTACAGCCAAAAACTCAACATTCATTGGTCATTTTCTTCTTTTCTTTCTTTTCTTGATTTTTTTCTATTTAAAAAAACTTTTTGTTTTAATTTTGATTTTACAAGTTTTACTTGCAATTCACACAATTTAATTTATTTAATTAATTATCCTCAACATGGTATTTTTATTAAATTATCAAAATATGAATTTTAAATAATTTAATTTACACTTTTCCATAATTTACATGGTTTTTAATTTAATCTTTTTTATAATTTAATACAAACTATTCCAACACTATTATCAACATTTATTAGCATCCTTTAATTATTTAAATTACATCATACTAAACACCAACGTAAAATAAATATCAAAAGTACACACACAAAACCACTATAATAAAATGCAAAAATGACAAAGGTCAAAGATGCACAATTCCATGAAACATAAAATAGGTTGGCAAACTTGGGACGAGGTCACTTCCTTGACATCTCTATTTCAACTTCATGCCTGTTGGCTTAAATTGATGCCTGCCTTGTCCTGCGAAAGCAGTGGGATCGAGACTTTGTTCTTGCAATTCCTGCATACAAACAAGGTTGTGTACAACATGTATATATATATAATCAAAAACATCACATCATGAGAAGGAATTGCAGTGTAGCAAGACACTCGCAATGAGTGGTGCTACATTGTCCCCTCACGAAAACTATACTAAAAATTACAACATTAAATATAATGTAATATTGCTAAACTAAAATAATCACATCATATCATCATAAAATGATTACTGATCCACTAAATCACAATATACTACTGAAATCAAATTAAACATCACCAAACCAATGTAACCATAATGTCATATCATAATATCCATGTCATCAAATAAAGTAGCAGTCTAAACTATCTAATCCACCTATCCAAACAATAATAGTAACTATCAAAGTCTCAAAATATCAGGCAAAACCATAGAAAAATAGTAAGTCCAAACAACAACATGAGGGGTATTACAATAACTGTGAGATTACTTATGGTAAACTTTATTTTCTATCAGCTCTATGCCGTGAAATTCTTCTTTGTGTTTATATTTTCTAAACTCCCGTTTAGGGTTGAAAAGTGGTTTTTGTGGCATGTCGGTAGGTGGCTATACATGTGTAGGAGAGGTTACAGGATCGTATCCCGTTAGAAACTTTTGTTATAAATGTTATGTTGTGTCTATATTTAACTTAGTTGGGATTTTTATTTCAATAAGATGAAGTTTTTAACTAAAAATATTTATTTTGAATTGGAATTTCCTTTTATAATATTTATCAAATTTGAATTTAAAGAAAATTTTAGTATTATGAAATATGTGAAAGTAACTAGTTATAATTGTGTGATTTAAAGTTGAAAGGTCTATTTGAATTTTTATTTTTTTAAATCAGTGCTATTGTAATTAGGAGATGATTCTAATGTATCTTTAATGACTTATTTGATTTAATGAAGTCTTAAATTTCCTTAAAATTGTAATTGATTTTAAAGTAGACTGGATTTAAATAATTTTATTATTATGAAATGGAAGATAGAGAAATTTTAAATTAAAAGATATACTTATGTCTTGATTTAAAATAATAGCAATTGTAATTTGGAATCAATAGAGACGTTATGATTCTTTGTTTTATTAAATGATTTTGTTATGATTGGAACAAATACGTCTTTTAGGCTTATTATCATTTGTTTTGGTATCTTGGTGAAAGTTAATTTCAATGTTATATGGAATTCTTTTACTTCTAGAGGCTAGAGGGTTAATTTGAGGTATGAGCTTTTAATGTTCTTTCATTGTTGTTTTAAATACCTTGATCTATTTTGGGACTTAGCCATGCAAATTTTTTTTGTCACCTTTGAGGTGTTTGAACTGTTCCATGATTGGACCATGAATGAGATATGTTTTATTATGGAGTTGTTTTATACTCATGTTGGCAGTCCTTGGTATTTTTGATGTTATGACATGTTTATAGGATGAGTGGCTTGCGATAGGGGTCAGAACCCTAAGTGGTTTCTAGGGCAACCTATTGTGGGTTTTTATAATTTAGTGAAAACTTTAATAATTAAACCTAGGGTTCATTAAGTAATTAAGATAAAAGAAATGCCTCACCTAGTGCCTTAATTCTTGCATAGATTAAGGGTAGGTTGAGAAGGCCTGGTATGGCTTAGTCATCTACCTTGTTTTCCTAAAAGGTAATTTGACTCCACATGAGTTTGTCTAGGGGCTAAGAATAGGTAGAGACTGTCAGGATAACTCTAGATGAGGGTTGGTAGTCTAGGAATATTCACCAGGGTAACCTAGAAACAACTATGTGATGACACTCTATCCTAAAGCATGTTTGTGGTCTCTTATGTAGAGTCACCTTTGTTACTTTTGTTGCCTCTGGTAGTTTATTTGTGATCATGTAATTAAGATACTGTTTTGTCGTTATGTGTTGTTAGCCATGTATTATAATGTCTTTTCTTTGTTGTATGTTTGACTATTTTGTGGACCTATCATTATCTCTTAGCATGAAGGGAGTGGGCCTTTGGGTACCATGTGGTTAGGAGGAAACCGTGCTATTATTGACCATTGGGTCCTCTTACAGATATTGCTATACTTGGATAACATTGTTCATGGAGTGGGTTCCTGTCACTTTCTTTTTCATGACGATGGACAATGAACATGTTTGGAGATGTGAATATTAGTTTTGAGGAGATCATTATCTTCTTTGTATGTTTACTTGATGTGTATGAGAGTAATCATTGTATCAACATTATGATGTATCAAGATTTATTAAAATCTCACTTGATGTAATCTGGATATGTTTATATCTTAACTGTATAAAGTTTATGAAATTGGTTCATTCACGAATTTGATGTATACTTATGTTTTATGACTTTAATATTGATGTGATGTTCTTATTTGTATGGTTTAAGTAACATCATCTTGGAATCTTTAAGAAAATTGTGTAATCGAATGACTTTTAAAAAAAATTATTCAATTCATTTGTACTTTATTCTTTTTTTTATTAGATTCCCTGGTAGGGCATTACAACACATATATACATATACACACATACATATATAAATATTCATACATAGTGAATATTAATCAATACTATAAACAAAGAGGGAAATTGTGAAAGTACTATTAGTTAAACAATCATACATATATATATATATACATATACACATATATACATATATACACACCTATATATAAATATTCATACATAGTGAATATTAAACAAAAACAAGAAAATTGGAAAATAACTCTTAGGGAGACATTTAAGAAGCTTACGAATATGTCATAGTGTCAAAAAGTATACTATGATTAAGTTGCATGCTTCAAATAGGCATTATGGTGTTGGTTTCACAACATTTTGTAGAGGCTATTTGTTTGAAGTTTCCACAGGACTTTCATCAAGCCAACCATGAATAGGATTTCCTGTCTAATAGCTCTTAAATTACAATTTGTGTTTTTAGACAAATAGAGAACACTTGTCTAGGGCTTTTACTAAGACCGTAGATTTTACCTATTAAACAAAGGATCTACCTAAATGTTCCTCATTGGTCAATAGACACTAATAACCAGAACCATAAACCAACGACGAACTAATTACTAACCCTAAGCACATTTTTTTAGGGTAGAAAGGACATTTAACTGCAATTCCTCCATCCATATAGAACAACAATATCTTTCAAATCTCCACAATGGGTATAACGCCAAAGATACAAACATTTCACAAGAAGACAAACAATAAATCTAGGTAAATCTAGGTTCTTTCGTTTAAAAATATGGACAATGTTGGTAATTTTATTTCCCAATTTCAGATTAAGATAGGAGTAATTGTATATATATGGATATGTAGACGGTTTGTTATTTGTTTGAAGTTTCCAATGGGATTTCCATAAAACGGGTCCTCAATATGATATTCCCTACAATAATTGTTTTGCAATGTCTCAATTTGTCTACAATATTTAATCCCACAAAATGTGGCACAATTTTTTTGCGTAATATATGGAAGGGAGGTGGATGGTAATTGTTTGCGTGTGTGAGGGTTTACAGATTATGGAATTGTTGTACAATGGGGTTGAAGCAAGAAAATTCAATATTAAATGTGGCCGCTGCAAAAGTATACTTTGATTAAGTTGCATTATCAAAACAACCATTGGGTTTTAGAACTAGGGCACTGTGCAATAAGTAGGTTGTTTTCCTTGGGTGTTCTAGATAAATGGTTTATTTATTGTTTATGTTAAAAATATTTTCCTCTGGAGCCTATAAGTCATTTTCCATGGATCCCTGTCATTATGGTTTTGTATGGTTAGAGAAATTTAAAATATATAAATATGTAGAGTGTTTTTTATCTATTTAAAGTTTCTAATGATATTTCCATCATCTGAGTCGTAAATAGGATCTGTTTACGTTTAATCTCAGAGACAAAAAAATATAGCAAGTAGATATTAATATATACATATATATATATACACAAATGTGTACATATATTTCTATATATATATAGATACATATATACATCCATATATATATATATAAATGTTTAATCATCTGTATATATATGTATATATGCATAAATACATATTTGTAAATTTTACTAATAGTTCTATTACAATTTCCCTATTTCTCTATAATAGTCAATGCAAGATAATGCAGTTGTTATAGAATCACTCTATTTGTTAGCAGACTAAAAAGAACGTGGCCACCATATTAATTTTCCTCTCATTGTTACTTTCAAATATTTCAAATTAGTTGCACGATTATATGATATGTTTACACACTTTACAATTTCAAACACAACTGAACAATTTATTTTCATATATATTTCAAATATTTTCTATATAGGCAATACTCAATATGTTACACATACTGCATGATGCAGGAGCATCCAGTGGTGTAAGGGCAATCTTGCATCACCCAAAAATAGTTAAATTTCAAGTTTCTCAATTTTTAGATGTTTTTACATTTTTGGATACCCTTTTCATCATAATGAAATTCCCAATTTATGGTTTTTAATTTTGGTTCCTGGGTTGAAAGATATAACAGTTTTAGTTTCCCATATTTGCACCTAAAAATCTTTCGAGTGGGATTTGAGGCACTTAGAGCTCCCGGATCGGCCCTAAAAATTTCTAAAATCGGCATTTCCAATTTCTAGTGCGTTCTTGACTTTGAGACCTTTCCAACGGTTCAAACGGTTCACGAATCAGAGGCCTGGATCAAAAGTTATGACCCCACGAAGTTGGCGCACTTTCGAGAAGATACCATTGAAAATGCTTTTTTGAAATTTGAACTTCATGCTGTAAATTTTCGG